>CADEHL010001511.1:1203732-1466232 GCA_902827135.1 Harpagifer antarcticus
TATGTATTGGTATTTAATTCTTAATGATTATTCAGTCTCTTTTGTTGACATGTGACAACACTGTGACAAAAGCGCGGACAAGGTGTGTTTCCCGCAGCAACACGCTACAATACTAATTGTGGGCTTATCATGTTTATTCGGCCACAACAGAAAAGAAAAAAAACTCTCGCTCCCTCCAGAGGGGCAGGTCAGCCAAAAAGGGCATACGGGCTGTTGCCCGGGAAACATTAGCCCGTACCTGTGCACGTCCATGGCTGTAAATATAAAAAAGGGAAATTACGTTATATAGAAAATGACAGAAATACAAAGTATACTCACTAAAAAACCAAGAAGATCAAACCGTGGTAAACTGCAAGCCAAAAATACATTCTTTACACCATGTCCCAAAAACTTTGGATCAAACTGTATTGATACCCAGGAGAATTGTTGTGTCTCAGCTGAAGATCAGAGTCGGAACACTGCCAATATAGAATAAAGTGTAAATATTGACAACAAACAAAGACAACTTAATCCCGTTTCCTTTGGTTGGGCCATTTGTCTTATTTACACTTATCTGATATCCGTTTTTACATTTAACAAAAGTGTTTATGGATAAAAAAACCAAGAGATGTAAAAAACGTTCCCCCATAGCATTCTTGTTTGGGTCTGTGACCGGGGAAAAAGCGTGTGGACTTTTTTTTAAAGGATGCCGCCTAAAGCTGCTGTTTGATGAGCCCAGAGTTAAATAACCCTAACTGTATTTTAAGAATTAGAAGCAGTGTCAATGTTTTAGTAATCTTCGGTTTCATCTCCATTTGGTCGTGTATATCTGGCGTGAGTGTGAACAGAAGAGATTTCCACAGGACGAGATCTGCTCCGGCCGGCCTCCACGATATCATCGTACACTCGGTCGGTCTACAGGAGACGAGGTGTGAATATCAGCTGGTTTCTCAAACACTTATGATCTGGTTTACCAAAACTTACCTCTGTGACGAAATCATATTGTGTTTCCACAGGAGGTTCTGAAAAACACAGCCGTACGTTTAGATAACGACACGACACTGGAAAAACATCTTGCTCAGTCAAATGGAGACACACACTGATTCATCCCTCATCAACTGTCATGATCCCAGTTTTGTTCTATTTCCTGTTTTATTATGAAAAGTTTTCTTCCCTTGTCATGTCTGTTAGTGCTTCCTGTTCTTGTGTGTGTTTTCCTTCCTGTTTTGAGTGTGTGTCCTTCTCTGCCACCTTCTGAACTCCTGCACTTTGTTGGTTTTCTGTTTAGTCTTTGTCAGATTCTCGTATGTCGTTGTTCTTCGTGTTCAGGAACTTCTGTTCTGTTATTTGCGAGTATTTTAACTTTGAATGTTGTGTCTATTTCAAAGGTTATTTTATATGTGGAGAAAGATCAGACAGTTACAACTTTTCTGTGAGAAATGTTAAGTTCATGTGTGTTACCTGGTTCTTCACTTTTGGCTTTACAAGTCCTCTTCCTGCAGAATACCAGCACAGACAGTGAGGACACGATGACCAGGACGACCAGAGTCAGACGCACATACAGGATCGCACCTGTCGGTGTTGGAAGAGTTACATATTTCATCTAACACTTAGAGTACACATAATCCATTTTGTTTTTTCAAAGGTTATCTTTAGCGGAAGATAACAGGTCAACAGTATTTACCATATACTGTCGAAATAGAATAGATGTAGTATTGATTTAAAAGGTGCAGCATTTTAAAATCGACTTTGGAATGTGTTTTTTACAGATGGTAATTAAAATGTACAGGTTGTGATTGTAGAAAAGGCCTAGAACAATATGATGAAATAATTTGATGGCCATTCCCATGCTCTTTCATGTCTCATAAGTTGTTGAAACTTCTAGTAAACACAGTGTGTGGATGTACCTTTAGTTGTTTCAGGCTGCTTGGTGGTTTTAGAGGAGGCTGGTGTAGTTGTGGAACTTTCACTTTTGTTTGTTGTTGTTGAGGAAGCTGATGGGACGGATGATGAAGGAGTAGAAGTGGTCAGAGCTGTGAACAAAAACAAGCAGACAAAGAAGTCCTGATGAGAGAAATTAGATCCTCCTGAGTGTCTGTGTGTGTCGGCTGAACTCTTTTTTAAATTGAGTTTAAAGCATCAGCAGCTTTTAGTGAAAACTGTCTTCAGAGACATGAACAAACATTTTCATTATCAAGCAGAAACTCACCATCAGTGACGTTGAGCCTAAACCTCTGGTACAGACCTTTAGAGTCAGTTCTGTCCAGACCATACCTGTACCATCCTGAGTCAGACTGGGTCAGCTGTTCGATGCTCACAAACACAAATCCTCCTGTAACATGTCTGATGCTGTATCCGCCTTTTTTAGTATATGTGTCGCTAGTTGTTTCAACAAGAATGTCTCCTTCACATTCCTCCTTGCAGAGGTACATATTGGTCCCAGAGCGAGTAAAGGAGCATTCAACTACAATATTTCCTCCAGTTCTAGCATCGATTGTTTTTTCTGCAGAAGGATCAGCATCAAGTTTTGCTGTTGAAAAAACAAACAATCATTAGTTACTATTTTACATTGCATTTATACATTTATTTATAGTTTACAAATCGTAGTTTCGTGATTTATAACTTTGTGTTTTTCCAAACGTGATCCAGTGACTGAGGGATGAGGTGTGGCGATTTAATGAAACCGCTTTTTAACTAAATATTTTCCAAGGAGATTTAGCAAATCATAATTTTACACTCTGCTCAAAATAGGATTTTATATCAATATATTTTGAATGCTTTAATAAAATCCTTGGCTTTGTAATTTTGAGTTATAACTAGTGTCTCATTAAGGTGAGCTGATCATTAAATATGTGAACTTTAGAGATGATCTGTTGCAAAGAATGATGATTTATTTTGAAAGGATGTCTTTACCGCTTGAAAGTATCGTTTTTATATTATGAATTACCCTGAGTTACCTTGAGTTCATTTGCTCATAACTTAGTAAAACATGACTTATCTAAACACTTCTGCATTAACAGTGCTTGAGAAAAGAGGAGCTCGTCTCTTGATCTAAAAATTGTAATTTGGGGGTTAAAGTATTCCTTTAAAGCCCCGACCGCAGCCAAAAACAACTTGTTCAGTTGTTTTGATATTATCTATTGATCTCAATCTATTACTAATTGTCTTACTTTTCAACAGAACAGAGAGGTGTCTCATAGACTCTACTACATTCAGCAATGGAAAACACACAACAGACCAATATGCTCCTGCTCCTGGTATTAAATTCTGCATCACTAAAATATCACTTGAAATAAAAATAAGTCTGTTCTTTACAATAATATTCAAATACACTTGCGTGTGTCAGTCTTGGTTTATCCGTTACTTTCAGAAGAGATGTAGGATTAAGATGAGGTAAATATTCATGTTGCACTTGAGTTTTTCTTGCCATATCTAAACTGTAGCTAATGTGCACGTGACAATAAAGCATTGAAATTGAAAAAAAAGTAGGTGAAAAGGTAAAGCTATTATTTGACAAGGAAGAACATTCAGTTTTTAGTAGAAACTCACCGTCCACAACAATGATTTCAATAAGCTTGGATGAAGTCCTTAAAGCAGATGCAGCCGAACCACACACGTACTTTCCTGAGTCAGACTTGGTCAGCTGAGTGATGGTCACAAAAAAACCATTCTGTTTATGATCAATGCTGTATCTGCCTCTCTGATAAGATTCGGCATCAGTTGTTTCAATGAGAATGTCTTCTTGTTTACATTTTTCCTTACAAAAAAAACTGTTTTTTTTTGTAAGAAGGAAAGGAGCATTCAACTCTGACATCTGCTCCTTCAGTTACTGAATAGAGCGTGAGTTGGGCACTGACGAGACCGGTGCTTCCATCCTGCAGAGCTGAACAAAAGATGAACAAAAGCATTAGTAGTGGTCAGTACTTCCTGTAAGATGCTGCAGTCTGATGACAACACTTCCTGTTTCACATTAACACAGATCAAATTAACATGAGCGGCATTTATATATATATAGTAAGAATAAAAATCAAAGGATTAATAAAGGAACCAAGAAAATAATTTGGAGATTAAATGATTATGAAAATAATCATTAGCAGTAAAAGCATGTACATTATTTAAAAAAATAATTAGTTGTTATGACTTCTAGTTTTACTCGTTCAGAAAGATAACTGGGTTGTTTGAGGAAGTGAAACATACATTTGAAGCTACTAAAAAGCCTAACTTTGAAAATATTTGAATTACTTGTACTGCTGGTGCCTTGCATTAACTCAATAAATACTTTAAAGGAAACATTTCAATTACTGAGATGAAAATAAAGAGAAGTACTCACAGAAGAGGAGGAAGAAGCAGATCAAAGTGCGAGAAATGTTCATGCTGAGACTCTGATGGTTTACCACTGACTGTCTTTCTTTACAGGAAACTTGTTCCTTCTTTAAATGATGAAGTCCCTCCTCCAAACACAACACAGCTCTACTCTCCTCCCCAACACAGAAACACATGGTCTAAAAATACTCCATTGAATGTGCTGAATTGTACTGTTTCAGTAATCATTATGCATAATAGCTCCTTTCATAGTGTTGTTTTATTATAGAATATATGATTCTGTTTTTCTAATGAATACATGTAGGAGCATTTTAATTAGGGATGCTCCGATCGCCAATTTTGGGGCTGATCACAGATCGCCGGAATCAGTAACGGCCGATACCGATCGAGTGGGCGGGCCTATGGGGATCTTCCATTTAAAGTCAAGTTTAATGTTTAAAACTCAGTTAATGGGGCTCATTCACTGGAGCTTCCACAAACAACATAATTATTACATTCAAATTAAGTGCATTATTCAAGTTTACATTAACTTTGGATAACACGGGAGAGATGAGCGGAAACTCTCTCTCTCTCTCTCTCTCTCTCTCTCTCTCTCTCTCTCTCTCTCTCTCTCTCTCTCTCTCTCTCTCTCTCTCTCTCTCTCTCTCTCGACAGCCTGTCAGTATCTCATGCAGCTCACTGATCTAGTAATGAGTGACCCGACAGTGAAGAATAAACATATGTATAACTAGTTTAGCTAGTTCCAGAGGTAGATAAAATAGCTAAGTGTGTTAGGTCTAACTCTTAGTGTGTGTTTTGCTCCGCTCAGTTGTCCGTCACAGTAGGTGGAGCAGCAGGATTTCTGCTTCACACACGTTCAGGGGCGGATCTACGGGGGGGAAAGGGGGGGACAGCTGCCCCCCACTGTAGAGCCTTGCCCCCCAGCTGCCCCCCTAACTTTTGTTTCCCTAAAACTGTACTAAAACAAACCTACACTATTTCCACAAGCTTCTCAAGCAACGAAACAAGCATTACATTCGTTAAAAGTGAATCATTTTAAATATAATTTTAGGCCAGTTACAAACGCAACTACAGTCCTGCATTAAACTGCGGAGCGGCGTTCACACAGACCGCGGCTCACAGAGCTGCAGAGAGGGAGCGAGCTGTCCCAGCTGGATCAGCTTCCCCTGGGAGCATTTCCTGTCACAAGTTAGACACCTATATTATTGTTTGTTTTTATTTAAAGTCAAGTTTAATGTTTAAAACTCAGTTAATGGGGCTCATTCACTGGAGCTTCCACAAACAACATAATTATTACATTCAAATTAAGTGCATTATTCAAGTTTACATTAACTTTGGATAAACGGGAGAGATGAGCGGAAACTCTCTCTCTCTCTCTCTCCTCTCTCTCTTCTAGCTCTCTCCTCTCTCTCGCTCTCTCTCTATCTCTCTCTCGCTCTCTCTTCTCTCTCTCTCTCTATATCTCTCTCTCTCTCTCTCTCTCTCTCGACAGCCTGTCAGTATCTAATGCATGCTCACTGATCTAGTAATGAGTGACCCGACAGTGAAGAATAAACATATGTATAACTAGTTTAGCTAGTTCCAGAGGTAGATAAAATAGCTAAGTGTGTTAGGTCTAACTCTTAGTGTGTGTTTTGCTCCGCTCAGTTGTCCGTCACAGTAGGTGGAGCAGCAGGATTTCTGCTTCACACACGTTCAGGGGCGGATCTACGGGGGGGAAAGGGGGGACAGCTGCCCCCCACTGTAGAGCCTTGCCCCCCAGCTGCCCCCCTAACTTTTGTTTCCCTAAAACTGTACTAAAACAAACCTACACTATTTCCACAAGCTTCTCAAGCAACGAAACAAGCATTACATTCGTTAAAAGTGAATCATTTTAAATATAATTTTAGGCCAGTTACAAACGCAACTACGGTCCTGCATTAAACTGCGGAGCGGCGTTCACACAGACCGCGGCTCACAGAGCTGCAGAGAGGGAGCGAGCTGTCCCAGCTGGATCAGCTTCCCCTGGGAGCATTTCCTGTCACAAGTTAGACACCTATATTATTGTTTGTTTTTATGCCTCATCTAAACTCTTCTGTCATTTCAGATCCCGCTTTCCCCAGGCCCTTGTAATCAGCTCATTTCCCTCACCTGGTCTCCTCAGCCCTTCCCCTCACCTGTTACTCATTCCCTCATCACTCCCCAGTATTTATACCACCTCACTATCACTTGTCCTTTGCCAGATTGTCTTGTCGTTTCCGCCAAGCTCTCCAGTGAGTGTTGTGCTCTAGCCTAGATTTTTGTCCTGCCCGGTTTTTGATCCCTGCCTGCCTGTTTACGGATCTCGAGTTCCTGCCTGCTCCCTGTCTGGTTTTGGTTGCCTGTCTGACGGATTTCCTGGTTTTGACCCTGCCTGTCCCTGACCTGAATAAACTGAACATTACTACACTGGTTGTATCTGAGTCGTGCTATTGGATTCTTATCTGTACCTGTGACCGTGACAGTACAATCTGGCCAAAAATGAATCCAGCCGACTCAGCGACAGAACCGCCTTCGCACGATATCGTGTTACAACGCCACGAGCAGCAGCTTACCTTCATGGCTGAAGCGATGCAGGAGATGGCCGCTCGTTTCGAACGGACCTTTGTGAATCTCCGTGATCATCTTCAGACCCGTCCTGCAACGGTCCATGGCCCGGAACTAACTCCAGCTTCCGTTGTTCGAATCCAGAGTCCTCTGGCATCGGATGCACGCCTACCTCCTCCAGAACGCTACTCGGGAGCCCCAGGTTCGTGCAGACCATTCCTGGTCCAATGTTCCCTCGCCTTCGAGCTTCAGCCTTCCGCCTTCCCAACAGAAAGATCCCGGGTGGCGTATATTGTCTCTCTTCTCACGGGCAAAGCTAAATCCTGGGGTACCGCCGAATGGGAAAGACAATCTGCTTGCCTGCTCATCTGTAAGCGTATTCTCCGATGAACTGCGTAAAGTTTTTGATCACGCTACACCCGGAAGAGAGGTAGCTCGTGGACTGTTTAACCTGGTGCAAGGAGGGAGATCTGTGTCGGATTACTCCATCGAGTTTCGTACCATAGCCGCCGAGAGTAACTGGAATGCTTCTTCACTCCTCGATGCCTTCTACAACGGTCTGTCGGATCGCCTTAAAAGACGAGCTGGCAGCCAGGGACCTTCCTGCTGATTTAGATGAGCTGGTGGCTCTCTCCATCCGCATTGACTGCCGTCTGCGGGAGCGGAGGAGAGAGAGGGCTTCTCCATCGCCCCTCAGGCTTCGCCTCTTCCGTCAGCGCATGCTACCGAACAGGTGAGAGGAGGATTTTCAACTCATCTGAACCAATGCAGCTGGGGCGGACCCGGCTTTCCGAGGCAGAACGACAGCGCCGCCTGCGGGACAACTGCTGTCTTTACTGCGGCCAGCAGGGTCATCTTGCCTTCTCTTGTCCTGTAAAAGACAGGGCTCACCAGTCATCCAGAGGGCGCTGGTGAGCCGTATGATGAATTTGGAAATGCCCTCTCGACCCCTAACCCATGCTCAGCTGAGCTGCTTGGGGAAAATGCACACTGTGGCAGTGCTTATTGACTCTGGTGCTGATGCCAGTCTTTTGGACATAACACTGGCCTTTCAAATGGGACTTGGTCAGGAGGCTTTGGAGAAGCCCATCAATGCTACAGCTCTAGATGGTCGTCTTCTCTGCAGAGTGACACACCGTTCAACTCCAGTTCAAATGAGCATGTCAGGTAATCACAGCGAAACACTCTCTTTTCACCTTATCCATGCACCACATCAGCCTGTCATTTTGGGGTTTCCTTGGTTAAGGAGGCATAATCCTCATATAGATTGGGCTTCAGGGACTATTAGAGAGTGGAGTGCTCATTGTCATGCTGTCTGCTTAAGATCTAGTTCCTCAATTGATTCCAGTCAGCCGAGGATCTCTGAGTGTGAAGACCTTTCCGGTGTTCCCAATGATTACTGGGACCTTAAAGAGGCCTTTAACAAAGTTCGGGCCACCTCACTCCCGCCTCATCGTGCTAATGACTGTCCTATTGACCTGTTACCTGGTACTTCGCCTCCTAGAGGTCGACTTTTTTCTTTATCGGCTCCTGAAACTAAGTCAATGGAGAAGTATATCAATGACTCTTTGGATGCAGGGCTTATCCGGCCTTCATCATCTCCTGCTGGTGCAGGTTCTTCTTCGTGGGTAAGAAGGATAAGACTCTGCGCCCATGCATTGACTACAGAGGACTCAATAACATCACTGTCAAGAACAGGTACCCCCTTCCACTTGTTTCCTCTGCATTTGAACTATTACAAGGCGCTACTATTTTTACCAAGCTGGACCTACGTAATGCGTACCATTTGGTGAGAATCAGGGAGGGGGACGAGTGGAAGACGGGATTTAACACTCCTAGTGGACATTATGAGTATTTAGTCATGCCTTTTTGGACTCACCAATGCACCTGCAGTCTTCCAGGGATTGGTGAATGATGTTCTGCGGGATCTTCTCAATATCTGTGTTTTTGTATACTGGATGACATTTTGATTTTTTCCAAGTCTAAACTGGAGCATGTGGTCCATGTTCGCCTAGTCCTCCAGAGGCTCTTGGAGAACCACCTCTTTGTCAAGGCCGAGAAGTGTGTGTTCCACACCACAGAAGTCCCTTTCCTGGGATTTGTGGTCTCCACCGGAAACATCAAGATGGATCCTGAAAAGACCAAGGCGGTCACTGACTGGCCACGCCCTTCAACCCGCAAGGAGCTCCAACGCTTTCTGGGTTTTGCCAACTTCTACCGGAGGTTTATTCGAAACTACAGTTTGTTGGCAACCCCTCTCACAGCTCTCACCTCTCAGAACATTCCCTTCCGGTGGTCCTCGGTGGCCGAAGGGGCTTTTGGTGAGTTAAAGTCACGCTTCACCTCTGCTCCCATTTTGATTTTTCCAGACTCTACTCGGCAGTTTACTGTAGAGGTAGATGCGTCGGACACTGGAGTTGGGGCAGTTCTTTCTCAACGGTCGGCCGAGGATCAGAAGATGCACCCGTGTGCCTTCTTCTCCCGGAAGCTGTCTCCAGCAGAAAGAAATTACGACATTGGAAATCGAGAACTGTTGGCAGTGAAACTTGCCCTGGAGGAATGGAGACACTGGTTGGAGGGAGCAGAGCAGCCTTTTGTGGTCTGGACTGATCACAAAAATTTGGAGTACATCCGTTCAGCTAAGCGGCTGAACTCTCGTCAAGCCAGGTGGGCTCTGTTTTTCACACGCTTTGATTTTTCTCTGTCTTACAGACCTGGTTCTAAGAACATCAAACCTGACGCCCTGTCTCGCCAGTTCCAGCCAGAGAGCTCTCCATCTCATTCTGAGAATATCATCGCTTCTACATGTGTCATTGGTCTGGTGACCTGGGAGGTGGAGGATAAGGTCAAGCGCTCTCATGCTGAACACCCAGCCCCAAGTGCCTGTCCTGTTAACCGTCTGTTTGTTCCTGCCACTCTCCGTACCCAGGTTCTCCAGTGGGGTCATAACTCTCGCCTGGCTTGTCACTCAGGAGTGAGACGGTCCCTAGCCCTGATTCGACCAGCGATTTTGGTGGTCTTCCATGGAGAAGGATGCCAAGGAATTCATTGCTGCTTGCCTAGTCTGCTCCCAAAATAAGACCTCACGCCAAGCCCCCTCCGGTCTTCTTCATCCCTTGCCTATCCCTCATCGTCCCTGGTCCCACATCGCCTTGGATTTTGTCACCGGACTACCACCCTCAGACGGTAACACAGTCATACTCACAGTCATAGACCGGTTTTCCAAGTCTGCCCGACTTATTCCTTTAACCAAATTACCTACTGCCAAGGAAACGGCTGAAATCATGCTACAACATGTGTTCAGGCTGCATGGTCTTCCCAGTGACGTTGTGTCTGATCGGGGTCCACAATTTACTTCTCGTTTTTGGTCCGAGTTTTGCAGACTGCTGGGAGCCAGTGTCAGTCTCTCGTCCGGATTTCATCCCCAGTCCAATGGTCAAGCAGAGTGTATGAACCAGGAGATGGAGACTGCCTTACGCTGTCTAGCTTCCTCCACTCCCTCCTCCTGGTCGAGGCAGCTTCTATGGGTTGAGTATGCCCACAACACCCTTCCTAGTTCTGCTACTGGTCTTTCCCCATTCCAATGCTCCCGCGGATACCAGCCGCCCCCTTTTCCCGGCACAGGAACGGGAGGCCAGCGTCCCATCTGCACATGCGTTTTGTAAGCCGATGTCGACGCATGTGGTTAAAGGCCCGCTCCGCGCTCCTGCGCTCTTCCGACCGTTATCAACGGACCGCCAATCGCCGTCGCAAGCCAGCTCCACAGTACTCCCCAGGGCAACGTGTCTGGCTCTCCACACGGGATCTCCCTCTCGGAGTTGAGTCTAAGAAGTTGTCGCCCCGTTTTGTAGGCCCATTTCCCATAGCTAGGATTATCAATCCTGCAGCTGTCCGCCTGCGTCTGCCCCCTTCTATGAAGATTCATCCTACCTTCCACGTGTCCAAGATCAGACCAGTCAATGTGAGCCCTCTTCAGCCCCCCTCTACACCCCCCCCACCCACCCCGGACTATCGACGGGGAGACTGTTCACACTGTCCGTCGCCTCATCAAGTCCCGGCGACGTGGTAGAGGGTTACAGTACCTGGTACACTGGGAGGGTTATGGTCCCGAAGAGCGGTCATGGGTGCCCGCTCGCAGTATCTATGACCCATCCCTCATTACTGACTTTCACCAGGCCCATCCCGATCAACCTCGTGGGACGTCAGGAGCCGTCCATAGAGGGGGGGGTTCTGTCACAAGTTAGACACCTATATTATTGTTTGTTTTTATGCCTCATCTAAACTCTTCTGTCATTTCAGATCCCGCTTTCCCCCAGGCCCTTGTAATCAGCTCATTTCCCTCACCTGGTCTCCTCAGCCCTTCCCCTCACCTGTTACTCATTCCCTCATCACTCCCCAGTATTTATACCACCTCACTATCACTTGTCCTTTGCCAGATTGTCTTGTCGTTTCCGCCAAGCTCTCCAGTGAGTGTTGTGCTCTAGCCTAGATTTTTGTCCTGCCCGGTTTTTGATCCCTGCCTGCCTGTTTACGGATCTCGAGTTCCTGCCTGCTCCCTGTCTGGTTTTGGTTGCCTGTCTGACGGACTTCCTGGTTTTGACCCTGCCTGTCCCTGACCTGAATAAACTGAACATTACTACACTGGTTGTATCTGAGTCGTGCTATTGGATTCTTATCTGTACCTGTGACCGTGACATTTCCCTTTCCACTAGTTTTGTTTTTACTAAAGACGAGATCTTGAAACTAAATATTAATAAAACGCTGCCGTTTGAATCGATAGCGTTTAACAGATGGGCGCTGTTTGGGGCGTTACGTTGTAAAATACTACGCAGACAGCGTTAGCTGGGAGATCGATCACTTTGCTAAACTATGCGGTAGCCTACTATTAAATCCACGTAAACTACACATCACAGCAATGAGGCCAGATCAATGAAACCAGGATACATCCTTTACCGTAAAAACTGGATCTAAACACAGCTGCCTGTGAGCGTTTGATTAATACTTTCTGATGTTATATTTATGATATGCTACATATTAGCTAGGCTACATGGCCCTAATGTGTAAAGCATTTGTGCCAGTGCTTTTCACAAGTAGACTCTTGCAGGCCAGAGTATAGGAGTGATTCAACAACAACAAAAATACATGAGAAGTGATCAGGACGAACAGAAAGAGGAAAAGGAAAAGAGAGTTCACTGAAGAGACCAGGAGGGACAGAGCAGGAGGAAGAGGAGGAGATGAAGACATTAGTGAAGAGGAAGAAATATATGTGAGGAATAAAGATGAAGTATCAGAAAGAGAGACAAAGGCAGGGATCAGGAGGCAGAGGAGACTCCAGCTGGACCACATGGTATGTTCTTATTCTCCTTACATATTCCATTACAGCAGCACAATCTAGCAGCTCTTATTGAAAAATATTGATTGAAATGTGTTGCTGCACAGGTCACCTTTCGCTCTCTGAAGAGATGGGTGATGTAATTTGTGTACTTAATTATAACTAAGTACTTACAGTATACATAATTCTGAGTATTCTCTGAATCGGGTGCCTTTTGGGTCTTTATATCTTTGAAAAATGAAACCAAAATGTTTGGTCATAACATCTGGTAGTGGACTACTTACATTTTCCCACCTCAGGCACAAAAAATAAATAATTACTAGGAATTTCCTTGAAAAAATTTAACAGGTTTGAAGTTTTTGACAAAAAGTAGCCACGAGATCTTGTTTAGGACAAATATGTCTGTCTAATACTAAGACAACCCATTTTTTAAAAACAAAATATATATTTAATTTTACATTATAATGCCTGTTCCATTAATTCATTGCTTTAAAATACATTTTGTAGTTTCCTTTCATTTACAATTGTTGAGGAAAGCTTGGGGGACTCAAAGGGCACCCGATTGTTTGTCTGAACACCTTGTTTCTCTTGTGCATTAAGAACACTTGTGTTAGGGTATGAATTAACAATAAATAGGTTATATACAGTGTAAAATACCACGTACTGTCCGCCCTCCCATGCCACCCTGGCATGACCTCTTGCCCCCCCTTTGCCCCCCCATGTAAAATGTTCTAGAACCGCCACTGCACACGTTGCATACCGCTATTTTACTGTCATTTTCGGAAACCTTAAAATACTGCCAATAGAGAGCACCGATCTATCGGCAGAGAGTGAGTATCGGCCGATATCGATCGAAGCCCTAATTTTAATGTTGTAGTCCAGCGGTTTTCAAAGTGTGAGGCGAGAGAGCTTCAGGGGAGGCGCAGCGTGAGAAAAACATAACGAGAAACAGTGAAATCTAGCTAACTTTATGCGAGCAGCAACATGGATCGATTTTTTGTGAAGTTACCTAAAGTGAAAGAGGAGACAGCGTCTGGTAAAAAACGTCACCTTTGTTTTGAAATAAAAGTTGTGGCTCATCGGACATTTATGAGAGAAAATTCCTAATGTCCGAGTGCAAGTGAATGCAGCACAAGACGCGAGCCTTGTAACCCCTCCCCCGGCCCTGGCGCGAGCGAGGAAATGTGATTGGCGGCGATTTCATTTGAACAGGACGGCGCATTCAGACCCAAGTACACGGAAGGAATGAGGTAATTGCGGTCTACAATGATAGAGAAGAGACTGTCAAGTTTGGCTGTACTCAGCATTGAATCAAAATGCACTAAAGCTTTAGATCTTAATCAGTTTGTGAGGCGTTTTGCTGAACAAGATGGTAATCGCCGCATTCAGCTGTAATAGGCAACTTGATGCTCTACTCACGGATGACTCGATGAGCATAAGCAACTGTTAAGATGATGACCTTACGTGTTTAAATATATTTTTTTCTTTGTGGGGGTCTGCCCCCAAAAAACGGTTTTAAGTCCTGAGAAAGTCAAATAAGACGGTGTGTAAAACTACACTGCCCAGCCAAAAAAAAGTAACCACTTTGATTTAACTAGGCCAGTAGGTAAGGACATTCCACTGGATAATAATACCCCTGCATTATAGCAACAATAATAATAATAATAGCAATAATAATTGGGAGGGGGGGCGCGGCTGTTCTTATGTTCTCTGAGGGGAGGCTCACCTTCCCACACTTTGAAAACCCCTGTTGTAGTGCATAGGTCAACAACAGGCGGACCTATATAGACCCGTACCTCTCATCAATAAATGATTAAGGGATCTTCTATTTTAACCGGTGCAGACAGGGGGCGAAAGAGAGAGAACGACACAGGGATGTCCTCGTTCACTCCAGCTTCTCAACGACGCCTTTTATTGCTGGCGTGTTCACAGTCCATCACCTGTCACTGGACTGCACTTCACATTAATCCCTTCAGACCTGTGTGATTTAGTTTCCACATGTTTATTGAAATGAATTCATCCGTCTCTTTTTATTATAGTTTTCAATGTATTCTTTTTGGTCCTGTATTTGTTTTTCCAGGTGTAACATTTCATCTAAAGGTCCCATGTCATGGCCACTACTGATCATAATTCCATTGTTGAGGTATACTAAAATTAGATTTATATTGTGCAATTTTCCCAAATCACATTGGTTTCTCATGCAGCATCTCTGTATAGTATGTGTATTCACTCTCTGTCCTAAACGGCTTGTTGGAGCTCCTGCCCCCCCCCCTCCTCCCTGTGAGCCCAGTAATAACAATAATTGATGGATTAATTTCACTAGTCAGGAGAGAGAGGGAGGGAGAGAGAGGAAAAGAGAGCGCTTCCGCTCATTTCTCCCGTGTTATTATCCAAAGTTAATGTAAACTTGAATAATGTACTTCATTTGAATGTAATAATTATGTTGGTTGTTGTTTGTGGAAGCGCCAGTGAATGAGCCCCATTAACTGAGTTGTAAACATCACTTTAAATGGAAGATCCCCATAGGCCCCGCCCACTCGATCGGATCGGCCGATGCTGATTCCGGCGATTAGCATCAAAATTGGCGATCGGAGCATCCCTAGCCAGAACAAATTAACTGTTAGTAAGGGAGTAGGAAGTTGGGAAGGGGGCATCGGCATCTTAACTTTACGACCTGGCTCTATTAAGCCTGGGTGATCCAATAGGGAAGAGTTCAGTTTCTCTACAGTTTCATAGTGAAGCCTAAATGATTTCTCGCCTGCTAGGGAACCCTAAAATGGTGTTATCAAAGATATTAAAAAGTACCTGAAGCTGGTGCAGCTGTTCCCTCCGTCTGCTGCTGATGGGTGGGGGTTTCAGGGGGAGATGATGAGGATGTGAAACTTCTTAAACTGGAGCTTTGACTCTGGGTTGCATTCACACCAGCCTTGTATAGTCCGGTTGAATCGAACCCTGGTGCGTTTAGCCGCTTGGTGTGGTTCGTTTGGGTTGGTGTGAACGCATTCCGAGACTTCTGAAGTGAACTAAACAACCGGACTCTGGTCTGCCTAAAAGAGGTGGTGAACTCTGGAGCGGTTCATCGCTGGTGTGAACGCAGTCCGCACCAAAACATAGGAAGCGTAGTATTT
Source organism: Harpagifer antarcticus (assembly GCA_902827135.1). Taxonomy (NCBI): domain Eukaryota; kingdom Metazoa; phylum Chordata; class Actinopteri; order Perciformes; family Harpagiferidae; genus Harpagifer; species Harpagifer antarcticus. The sequence continues at coordinate 1,219,060 of CADEHL010001511.1, forward strand.
ACAAGTCACAAGAACGCGGATGTCTTCAAAATCGTTAGCGAAAGAGTGAAGCAGAATGAAGTGTTGAACAGTGTCGTGTAAAGTAAAAACAACTATCAAACTAAAAACTATACATAAAAGTCAGAGCCACCTGCCGTCGGTGAAACCACCTCCTTACTGCAGAACGTATCTTATTATATGTGTTATTATGTTTTTTATCGCACGTTGTCTGATTATATAATCATATGCGCCGTTGCTAGAATCTGTTGATATGCTCTCCAGATTAACAACAGCATGAAAATAACCTGCCAAAAGTGCCGGTGCTCCATGACGGAGGCTCCGGTAGAAATTGCCGGGATTTGCATTTGTACCCCCTTAATGTTGACCAATTGTTGACCAGCATTTCCGAGCACATGACTTGTGTTTAAAGTTTATAGTCCGTTTCAATGTTGCCTGTGTGAACGCAAACCGAACCTTCTGAAAAATGAAACAATGTAACAAACTGTTGTCTGGTGCACACCAGAGAACCGGACTATTAGGTGTGAATGCAACCTTGAGGTGTTGGGGGTGTGGAGGCTGACTGAACTTCAGTCGAAAAAGGTCGAAGAGTCCACTTTGGTTTGGAAGTGGTTGAAGCTGAGATCAACGATGACTCAAAGAAAGGATGAGATGCAGGTTTTACACTGGTTGAAATAATAGTGGTAACATTACTTATTTGTATTATTATCTTTAAAGGGGCCCTATTTAGCTTTTGGGTTTGTTCCTATAAAGGTTTGTGTGCATGTCAATGGTCTGCAAAGGCTAAAATCCCTGTGTTCCCTCCTGAGGGAGTTTCTCTCCCACACACTCCCCAGCAGCTCCATGACGCACCAAGAACACACAAAAAGTTTTCTGTAAAATATGTTAAAGTTAAGATAAAAACAGCCACTGCAGTTTAACTTCGGACTTTAGACACAAAAATTAAATGATGTACAATCTGTGATATGGACACTGCTTAGCCTCTTAAGCACCGCACCCCCGATACCGGGGGAAAAACCTTATTATTTATCTTTTCTGCACATCCATATCGACTGGCATCGTGAGAAGACACAGAATCGATAGGTACATACATCATCACTCTATGATAAGAACTGGCGGAGATAATAACAAGAACAGACATCAAAACATGTGGCGCTAGGTTGCTAAAACAGGCAACATGGCCTACCTTGGTCGTAGTCTGGTCAAAACTGGTCTTCAATGGCATTAAAACGATAAAAACGCTACTGAAGTTAATCCATAGGTTAATCCAATGTGTCTGTGTCACTTTGAAATGATTTCTGATAATCCATAAGCAATAAACCCCGCTTTTCCGTTTCCAGATGTCAGAGCGAGAGATAGCTTCACTCTGGTGCAAAATGACATGCGCAAAGCCCCCACCTTTTTGTGTTAACGTTGGTGTCTATGTGAAAACTCCCCTTCGATTATATTGGCTCTAACGGTCAGAAAGAGATGTCAATCACCAACATCGACCAATGGGTTCCAGAGAAATGGTAAAAACGCTAATTTCCACCCAAATCACCCCAGAGGTGGAGTTTTTTTGCAAAACCTCTCTAAAAAGGTCAAATATCACTTGTTTTGCATCAATCTCGATACAGGGTACTTATTATATGTTGTACTTTGGATTCCTAAAGCTTTTAGTCTACCTTACCATCACCCAAGGATAGTTTTCACTATGAGTAAAAAATATTTTTTGGACGGACACTATAATTTACAGTTTTTTACAATGCTCAACCTGAATTTTCTTTAAAATAAAAAAAACATCTATATTGATTCTGACTTTTCTACATCCAACTCACAGGTTTATCAGTACTTTGAGAAGAAAGATTATTAATTTAACCCTTTTAAAAGTATAGTTATGGTCATTTGTTCTGGAAATGTCATTTTCGAGCCTGAGACCTGAAAAACAGGCTCGGTGCTTAATCAATGAATGAATGAATGAATCAATCAATCAATCAATCAATGTTTATTTATATAGCCCAATATCATAAATGTTACATTTGTCTCAGTGGTCTTCACAGTTTGTACAGAATATCAGTATGACAATACGACACCCTCTGTCCTTAGACCCTCACATCGTACAAGGAAAAACTTCCGGAGAAAACCCACAGTTTAAAGGGAAAATGGGAGAAACCTCAGGGAGAGCAACAGAGGAGGGATCCCTCTCCCAGGACGGACAGACGTGCAATAGATGCCGTGTGTAAATCGAAAAGATAATACATTTGCAACATAGGTAGTCCAAATGTTTGGAAATGCATGTGTGTATAATAGGAAGATGAATCCACGAGGATTAAGGAGAACCTTAACAGGTTAGTGTACGTATATATATTAAGCAGAACAGAGTTGAATGAACTGTGTAGTGTCCTTTCAACCTAATCTATACTTAAGCCACTGAGGGATGCGAACGGGAGAACTTTGTTCGGGCGCGTGTTACAGACTATAAAACAATGTCCATATGCGTCGTATATCCTTTATATTGTGTTCCATATATTCACCATATTGATTGTATCCACATTGCTTCTTCTACCATTCAGAGAACAATATATGCCTGCCAGTCATGCTGGATACAAACTGTTTGTCAAATCAAATCAAGTTTTATTTATATAGCACATTTATAAACGATTTTTGGTGGTGCCAAAGTGCTGTACATAAAATAAAAATAGCCTACAGCTGTTTAACACAGCTCAACTCGACACGACTTCTCCAGACATGGTCAAAAACTGTTTGCTACTGTCCCACACACCTGCATCTGATCACCCAGTGATTACATACACTCACATGAATGCTCCATCTTGTGTTCAATGGCAGAACTGCATGTTACATTACACTTGTGCAGATCAAATAAAAACAAAGACACATACATTAGACACAAAATGATGTTCAATCTGTGATATGGACACTGTTTATTGTGCGTATATATTAAGCAGAAAAGAGTTGAATGAACTGTTCATAAATTCAGTCAAACTAGAAGCTTTTACTGGTTTAAATTTTAATATAATATGAATATAGTCTAATAAAAACATTAGTAAAATGTAAAATGTTTTCAGTCAATGCAACATTATTTAAAACATATTTGCAATCATGAAAAACTGAAAAATCCCACTTCTCCATGACAACCAAACAAACCATAAGATTGTTATACGATGTTGAAATCTCCAGAAAAAGCAAGTTAATGAACCCTGGAGTTTTAGATCTATGAGAGCATGTTGAGAGAAATACAAAGTGTACTCACTGAGAACGAAGAAGACGTTCATGTTCGAGTCTCTGATGAACGCTGTCTCTCTTTCTTTCACCGGCAAACCAACACGTTTTCACTTCTCTAAACGATGGAGTCCCTGCTTAAAATAAAACACTCACAGCTTGACTCTCCTCTCTAACACCTGCATGTGTATCACCTATGGTTCCACTTTAAAACTTTGTAACTTAATGCAGTAAAATAATATATTTTTAGTATTTACATTATAAAATTATTGTCAAACACATTTCATAAATCATTTAAGAAAACTTTTATTTTCATCCCGAGAAATTGTGTTGTGCAGCAGAAGCAGTACAGAGCAGGAAGAGTGCTAATATAAAATACAATATAAAATATAAAACTATAAAAAAAAGTTAAAATTCAATTATATAATTAATTATATATATGTATATATATAATACAATACAAACAGGTTAAAGGTCTGACACATTACGCAACAGTATGAGGAGTGGCATCTTGAACCCCGTACTGACCACATCTATAGTTTCATAACTATTTATTTATATTCCGCTATAATTAAACATTTCTGTAAATGAAGGCTTTAACCGAAAGTTAATTTAATAGTCAAAACTAATTCGAAGCAACATGTTTTATGCTAATCTGCCAACTTGACTAGGCCAGTCTATATTACAGAGATAACTTTAATACCATATCAAGTGTAATAAAATTAACTGTATAAATACATTGAAGCTGTGAAAGAGCTTTTTACATTAAACTACATATCATTTAGCTGACGCTTGTATCCAAAGGGACGTACAATAAGTGCAACCAGCTTTGACCTGAAGCAAACTGTTGAAGCGGCACGTTTATAAACTAGAGCAGAGCTGGACTTATCATCAGATGAGCAGGTCATTCAGAGCAGGTTTGAAATAAGTAAATGGTTAAATAATCGTACATATTCCCACAAGCATCTCTCTCTATAGAATATATTCACGGCTGCTTAATCCACACTAGCTTCTTCTGCCAGACTGTGAGAGTTATTGGGGGTAGTTAACAGTAGAGTACAGAGGGGGCTCATCAGAGCTAGCTTCCACCTGAGGAACAGGGTAGATAACACACTCAGCGTCACCGTGGAAACCGCTGGGGGACGAGCCGACGCTGACAAATTTGATCTCAGAGTAGGCGGGTTGACTCGGGTCGTCTTCAGCCTGGAGGGAAAAACATTGCTTGATTAAATGTGTCTTTAACAACAGAACAAAACAAGCAACTGGACTTGTTGTGAAGTTACGTCATCAAAACAAAGAAAGTTGTGTTTGTTTAGGTATCTTATTCATATTTACACATATTATATTACTGCAGACATTGTCCGAAATGAATCAAATCTGGCATCTCAATAAATATGAATAGGAAGCAGCAACAGGTGCAAAAATGTAGCCCTACCGAGCGAAGGTTTTGTGATCCCTAAGTTAAAAGTGTATAACTTTTGTTGGTGTATTTTGTAAACTAGCTGTAAAGACAACGTTGTAGTAATCATTGGTTTTGGCTCAATTTGGTTGTGTTTATTTGGCGTAAGGGTAAATTGAAGAGATTTCCCCAGGAGACCTCACATAGATGTTTGGCCATGGCCTGGCTCTTGGCCATAACAAAAGCGTGGAAAGGACAAGATATATGAACAGATATTTATTAACCACAACTCAACGTAAAACAAAACGAACATAAAGGCAAAAGCATAAGCGAAAAGGCTTCTCTCCCAAAACAGGTCCTCTGCGGAGAGAGACATCGAGAGTCTGGCTCAAGCCTTTTAACCCTCCGGTACCAGCAGCCAGGTGTCCTCAATCAATGCTGACAGACAAAGGGAGAACATTAAAGGGCAAACACACACACAACAGGAGATAGCAAAGCAGGGGTCGTCACAGTACGCTTAGTGGGTCTACAGAAGAATGTATTAATATATGATGCTTAGATTTTCTCAAACTCACCTCTGGTGCAGGAGCACATTGTGTTTCCTCACGAGGTTCTGAAAAACACAACAGAGCTTTGAGAAAAAGACTCAGAACAGATTTTCAAACATGAAATCACACATTCCCCATTTGAACCAATATTTAGGCCAACCATTAAAATCAGAGTAACACAAGATAAAGGGATGTGTTTTGAGAATATACAGTATATTTAATCATTAACCATCCTGCCAAATTTTAATTACTAAAGACAATGGAATAAGTATATAAAATCAAGTTTCAATAAAAATAATAACAAGCTATGGCTTTACATGTTTCTAAAGTGCATATTAACTTTAAAAAAAGCCTCTGATTCACTGAGTCTCCAAAATAGAGGAAGCTATCCTCTTACTGTAGCTCTCTCTAATTGTACGTGTTTGTGAAAAGCTTATTTTTATAAATGGCAGCCCGATTTGCAGTCAGGTGTGATATAGATTTAAATGTATGTTGTTGCTTTTTTAAATTGTATTATTGTGCAGTTGCATACTACTAGACTATATGTTTTATGTTCGTGATGTTGCAACTAACAAAGCATAAATCTAGCACCTGTTTCCTCTGCAACAACTGAAGGATTATCGCTCTACAAGAACCAGTGATAACAAAACCTTTAGACTGAGCAGCAGTTGGGTTATTCTTAATGCTGTAAATGAATATCCGTACACCCAATCTGGTGTTGGGGGATGGACATTTTGTGTGAGAAAGTTATTTTAGAATTGTGCGTCTGCTTTTAAAGTTAATATAGGTCAAGAGAAATCAGACAACTTTTCAGTGAGAAATGGTTTCTGTGAGTGTGTGTGTGTGTGTGTGTGTGTGTGTGTGTGTGTGTTACCTGGTTCCTCACTTTTGGCTTTACAAATCCTCTTCCTGCAGAATACCAGCACAGACAGTGATGACACGATGACCAGGACGACCAGAGTCAGACGCACATACAGGACCACACCTGTGGTTGTTTGAAGAGTTAAATGTAAACAATGACATCTAAGACTTAGAGTACCCATAATCCATTTTGTTTTTAGGGGGGGACAGGTTATCTTTAGGTGAAGACAACTGCTCAAAAGCATTTGCCTTATATTGTCAAAATAAAGTAAATCTTTTGAACACTGGGAACCTCATTTGGAGGTTCAGCATTTTAAAATGTACTTTTGTAAACTTTTGGACATTCCCATGCTCTTTCATGTCTCATAAGTTGTTGAAACTGTATCTAGTAAGCACAGTTTGTGGATGTACCTTTAGTTTCTTCAGGGTGCTCTGTAGTTTTAGAGGAGGCTGGTGAAGTTGTGGAACTTTCACTTTGGTTTGTTGTTGTTGAGGAAGCTGATGAGACGGATGATGAAGATGTAGAAGTGGTCAGAGCTGTGAACAAAAACAAGCAGACACAAAGAATTCCTGATGAGAGAAAGTAGATCCTCCAAAGTGTCTGTGTGTGTCGGCTGAACTCTTTTACATTGAGTTTAAAGCATCAGCAGCTTTCAGTGAAAACTGTCTTCAGAGACATGAACAAACATTTTCATTATACCCCCTTTCCACAGAGCCGAGACCGTTGAGAGACCATCAAATTCCCCCCCCAAAAGTGAGAGATCTCTCAACAGTCTTTCAGTGAGCTCTCAATGATCTCTAAGGTCTTGCATGGTTTCTCAATGATCTTTCAGCGGTCTCTATGGTCTCCGTGGTCTCCATGAAGTTTTGAACCTGCCCAAAACAGTCTCTCAGCAGTCTCCGAGGGAAGCGATCTTTCAATGGACGCTCAGCGATCTCTCGACGAGCGCCCAACGGTCTCATCGGTCTTTCAATGATCTCTCAGCAATCTCTCAACACACGCAACGTTTTTGGCAAATAGCTGCGCTTGAGCATGCTAGTGGGCCATATAAAAACGGGTGTAAACCCCTCGACAGTATTCCATTCTAGGAGACACGACGCTACCATGCCTCCTCTCAAAAACACGACAAAGGGAAAGAAGAGCCGAGGACGCCAGAGATATGCCGCTCAGGCTGCCACTGCTCCTGGGAGTGGTCCTGGTTCTGCCAATGGTCCTGGTCCTCAGAGAGATCCTACCGTCACTGCTAACCCGGCTCCTGCTGAGGCTCCTCAGAGACATCCTCAGAGAGATGCTAGTGTCACTGATGACCAGGATCCTAGTGTCACTGCTGACCCGGCTCCTCAGAGAGATCCTAGGGTCACTGCTGAAAGTTTATTTTACCATCAACCAGGCACTGCTTTAGCTCAGACTCATTGAAAATCTGTGAGTCGGACATCGCACCAAAGCCGCCCACATCAGTCCACAGAAACTTGTACTTGGCATCTACTAAGGCAAGGAGCACCACTGAGAAGAATCCCTTGTAACTGTGGTACTGACTGCCTGAGTTAGGAGGGCATCTGATGGCCACATGTTTTCCATCTAGCGCACCACATGCGTGAGGTACATTCCATCTTTTCAGGAATTCATCTGCAAGAGCCTTCCACCCTTGCGCTGTTCTAGGACACGTCATGACTTCGTCTTTATACTCATCTCGGATAGCCTGGCACACTTCTGGTACAAATTTGGATATGGTGACATGTGACACACGATACGAATACTGGAGAGTAGGGTACCTGTCACCTGTAGCTAAGTACCTTAGGGTCACAGCCAACTTTAGTCCTGGGTTCAGACTTTCTCTCCAGTTGGTATCAGTTTTAGTTATTCGAGGGCCAACCCTTTGCAAGAGCTCGTCGAACATGGCTGGCTCCATGCGCAGGTAGTTGAAGAAGCTCCCCTCATCTTCTAGCCTTAGTTCTCTCATCAACTGACTGTAGTCACCAAACTGTAACCTTCTTTCTTGTCTCAGCCAGGGGCGGACCCACCACCTTTTTCTCTCTCTTCTGCGCTTGTTCATCCTTCCCTTGACGAGAGCAATGGCCATCTGATTCTGTAGAAGTGATTGGTGACCCAGGAGGAGGGCAGCATGTATCAAAGCTTCGTTGTTCATTTCAGGAGGTCAGAGAATGAGGCAGAAGCACCAGCATCAGCTCATTTTTATACCCTTGCACACATGGTCTCCCAAGATCACACAGGTCGCCCGAGGATTTTTCAATGGTCTTTCAGTTGGTCGCAGTTGGTATCTCAGGGATTTCTAGTGGTCGCAGCTGGTCTCTCAGGGAACTCAGTTGGTCTCTCAGAGAGCACCTTCTGTCGCACAATGAGCGCTCAAGGAACTCTCAGTAGTCTCTGTCGGTCTCTCAGCGATCACCAAGGTCTCTCAGACGTCTCCATAGATCTTCATGAAATTTGCTGAAAATGTAAATTTCGATCCCTCAATGAGCACCCAGGGGTCTCCAGAGCGTTTCCACAGAGACAACTTTTTCCAGGTTCTTGGAGACTGCTGAGAGATCTTGCCAATTTTTGGTCGCTCAATGGTTGCCCAAAGGTCTCCAACCTGTGGAAAGGGGGCATTATCAAGCAGAAACTCACCATCAGTGACGTTGAGCCTAAACCTCTGGGATGGATCTTTAGAGTCAGTTCTGCCCAGACCACACCTGTACCATCCTGAGTCTGACTGGGTCAGCTGTTCGATGCTCACAAACACAAATCCTCCTGTAACATGTCTGATGCTGTATCCGCCTTTTTTAGTATATTTGTTACTAGTTGTTTCAACAAGAATGTCTCCTTCACATTCTTCCTTGCAGAGGAACCTCTTGGTCCCAGAGCGAGTAAAGGAGCATTCAACTACAATATTTCCTCCAGTTCTAGCATCGATTGTTTTTTCTGCAGAAAGATCACCATCAAGTTTTGCTGTTGAGAAAAAAAACAATCATTAGTTACTATGTGTAGTTTACAAATCGTAGTTTCATTATTTATAACTTTGTGTTTTTTAAAACTTGATCCAGTGACTGAGGGATGAGGTGTGAGCTTAGTTGAGCTTTTTAACTAAATATTTTCCAAGGAGATTTTGCAAATCATTAATTTACACTGTGCTCAAAACATGATGAGTTATTATTCATTAATCAAAAAATTGTAATTTGGGGGTTAAAGTATTCCTTTAAAGCCCCGACCGCAGCCAACGACCAGTTCAGTTGTTTTAATATTGTCTATTGATCTCAATCTATTACTTATTGTCTTACTTTTCAACAGAACAGAGAGGTGTCTCATAGACTCTACTACATTCAGCAATGGAAAACACACAACAGACCAATATGCTCCTCCCCGTGGTATTAAATTCTTCATCTCTAAAATATCACTTGAAACAACAATAAGTCTGTTCTTTACAATAATATTCAAATACACTTGCGTGTGTCAGTTGTGGTTTATCCGTTACTTTCAGAAGAGATGTAGGATTAAGAAGAGGTAAATATTCATGTTGCACTTGAGTTTTTCTTTGCAACATCTAAACTGTAGCTAATGTGCACGTGACAATAAAGCATTACAATTGAAACAAAAAGTAGGTGAAAAGGTAAAACTATTTAGACAAGGAAGAAAACATTCAGTTTTTAGTAGAAACTCACCGTCCACAACAATGATTTCAATAAACGTGATGGATGAATTCCTTGAAGCAGATGCAGCCGAACCACACCCGTACTTTCCTGAGTCAGACTTGGTCAGCTGAGTGATGGTCACAACAAAATCTTTCTGTTTATGATCAATGCTGTATCTGCCACTCTGATAAGCTTTGGCATCAGTTGTTTCAATGAGAATGTCTTCTTGTTTACATTTTTCCTTACAGAAGAACTCCCTGCCTCTATAAGAAGGAATGGAGCATATAACTCTGACATCTTCTCCTTCAGTTACTGAATAGAGCGTGAGTTGGTCACTGACAAGACCGGTGTTTCCATGCAGAGCTGAACAAAAGATGAACCATCATTAGTAGTGGTCAGTACTTCCTGTAAGATGCTGCAGTCTGATCAAAACACTTCTTTAGACACAAAGACTACATGAAGTCTCCATCTCTTATTTTAAGCATTACATTAATGCAAATCATAATAGTTCATCATCTTCTTTTTTTTATGTCCACACCACTTCGACAAAACAATTAGATAAGTATATACTTTATTTATCCCAATGTAAAAAATGTTTAAAAAGATATAATCAGATACAAATATAATAAAAAGTAAAAAATGAACATTAGCGGCATGTATATATAGCAAGAATACAAATCAAAAGATTAATGAATCAAGAAAATATGTTGCAGATTAGATGATTATGAAAACAATCATTAGCAGTAAAATCAAGCATGTACATTATTTGAAAAAATAACCAGTCGTTGTGACTTAGTCTTACTCGTTCAGTATGCAGATAATAACTGGGTTTAATGATGCTGTACACTTTGTTTGAGGAAGTGAAACATACATTTGAAGCTACAAAAAAGCCTAACTTTGAAATATTTGAACATGTCTTACTGCTGGAGCCTTGCATTAACTAAATAAAAACTTTAAAGGAGAATTATTCAATTACTGACATGAAAATAAAGTGATGTACTCACAGAAGAGGAAGAAGAAGCAGATCAAAGTGTGAGAGACTTTCATGCTGAGACTCTGATGGTTTACCACTGACTGTCTTTCTTTACTGGAAACTTTTTACTTCTTTAAATGATGAAGTCCCTCCTCCAAACACAACACAGCTCTACGCTCCTCCCCAACGCAGAAATACTTTGGTCTAAAAATACTCCATTAAAAATAATTAATTGCATTTTCAGTTTCAGTAATCAAAATCAAATCAAATCAAGTGTTATTTATATAGCACATTTTTAAACGATTTTCCGTCGAACCAAAGTGCTGTATACCCTACAGTAAAGACACTTTACAGCAAATACAACAGCACAGTTTGTACAGAATATCAGTATGACAATACGACACCCTCTGTCCTTTGACCCTCACATCGTACAAGGAAAAACTTCCGGAGAAAACCCACAGTTTAAAGGGAACACGGGAGAAACCTCAGGGAGAGCAACAGAGGAGGGATCCCTCTCCCAGGACGGACAGACGTGCAATAGATGCCGTGTGTAAATCGAAGAGATAATACATTTTACAGCATAGGTAGACCGAACGTTTGGAAATGCATGTGTCTGTAATAAGAAGATGAATCCACGAAGATGTCAACAACAATCCTGTGGGAGCCATCAGGGAAGCAGCATGACAGGACCCAGGCAGGACCGCAGAGACTGGTTCAACCACGACATAATCCAGAACTCAGGATAGGGGATGCAGGGTACAGGACCACAGCAAACAGGATCAGCCTCAACTCCAGATCCCGGCCGGCGTAGATATAGACACAAAACAAGAGCATTTGGGGGAGGCTGGGTTAATCGGAACATGAGAATACACGGACACAGACAGACAGAAGGAAGAACAAGCACTCCCTTAGGATAGGTTGAGGGAAAAGGGTAGCAAGTAAGAGAGTAAGAAACAGAGGTGGAGAGGCACACGCAGGGAGCAAGGTCCCCACTGGAGCCTTAGTTGGAATTGATGAGAGGTAAGGAGGTAAGCTGTGTCATTATGCATAATAGCTCCTGTGAGGCTGACAAGTGAGCGGCCCGACCAAGTAAGGAGACAGAGGCAGAACGTCTTGATACAACCCTGTGTGGGTATTTATTCATCTTTTGTACATGGTTGACCACATCAATATACCCCAATGACTGTCTCCCACACTATTCTCACTCAAATGAGCCCAACATGCCACCCTTTATAGCCCCACCCATTGGACCGTACCATCCAAAAGGGGTGGCATGTGCAGAGATGGTCAGCTCAGATAAGGACCGTAGTTATTCACAATAAACATTTAGTGGAGAATGACAAACATCCTTTACTTACATTATATTTAATTACTGTATGAAAAGAAAACCCGTTATAAACTAACAAGCCAAATGTACATGATAACAAATCACCCCTGCCTCCAACCTGCTCCTTTAACCCCATCCGGAACGATAAAAAGGATCCGCTGTTTCCCCGGGGACCCTTTATGATGACGGACCTTGGGACCTGAGACGGGAGAGCAGGCGGAGGTGAGTGTTATGATGTTGACTGTTATAGGAATAACTTGTACCATTAATGCACCTTATATCATGACCTTTACACGCTAAACATATCCTTTGCACATAATCTCAACCGCTGTCAATCTACACAAACCAACACTTTTGGCGCTCTCGCTATAACTCCCATTTCTTTTCAGGTGTAGCCGAGAGCCCGACCAGCGTCTGCCAGACGACATCACAATTTAATACGGTTGAATCATTTAATACACACTACATCAATAAATAGTATAAAATGTGCAAATAGGCAATGTTTAACTGTACTGTGCAAATCCCGCTAATAAAGTGCAAACTGTTCACTAAAGTGCTGAGTGACATTTGTCCTGTGCAAACCCACATGTGCAAGATTACCCGGCCCGAAGCCGTCAGTCCATAGTGACGAAGTTACCTTCGTCACAGCTCCTTTCATTGTGTTGTTTTATTATAGAATATATGATTCGGTTTTTATGTCTCATGAATACGTAGGAGCATTTTAATGTTATGGTTCATAGGTCAGCAACAGGCGGACCTATACAGACCCGTACCTCTCACATTATTAAGGGACCTTCTATTTTAACCAGTGCAGACAGGGGGCGAAAGAGAGAGAGAGCGACACAGGGATGTTCTCGTTCACTCCAGCTTCTCAACGACGCCCTTTATTGCTGGCGTGTTCACAGTCCATCACCTGTCACTGGACTGCACTCCAAATGAATCCCTTCAGACCTGTGTGATTTAGTTATATTTTACACAGGCTCCGCCCTCTACTGGACTCTATGGGTACTACCTCTTAACCATACTATGCAAGCATTCACTCCTCCCAGCCTTCTTACGGCCCCTACACACGGCGGCGTGCGTTGTCGCTTGCCGGCGGGGGGGGCTGAAACTCGACCAACAACCAATCACATGAATCTCCCGCCCCAGACACACAAGCATGCGGTTTGATTGGCTGGAGCTTGCACTGGCATATGATTCGATTGGCTGACGCCTCCGTCGAGGCGGCAAAAGTAGAACATTGCTCTACTTTTGCAGCGAGCACCGCGAGAGAATCTACGCTTCGCTCCCAGAATGCAGTTCGGCGAATCGTGACGTCACCCCATTCAAAGTGAATGGGCAGAAGCGTTGAAGCGGCAACGCACGCCGCCGTGTGTAGGCCCCGTTACAGTGCAGACGCGTTTCTGATTGCTCTTGCCTCTGCTTACTTTTTTTATGCTGTTTTTCTATTTTTCTTTTTCTGAAAACTTCGAGCAGCAGCTCCTGGACATTAACTTATCACTGGGACAGTTATTCTTCGTAAATAGATGGAGGGTTTCAGCCATATTTCAATATTTTTACGACAACCTCAGTCTTACAGTAGCGTGGCCTAGCAACAGCTAAAGCCTAGTACAGCATGCTATTTAGCTTAAGCTAGTTACGTCACCCCCAACAGGAGGGTTGTGTACCGGGTAATAAATCTACAGGTAACAAATCTACAAGTGGTAGTCCTCCCTTGAACTCTCTGGGTGCAAGGCAGAAGAGTAAATCATTTCCATGGGATTTGGGAGGACGAACAACAGGCAGCCCAGCGCTCTGAAATCTGTGATGTGACCGGCTGGCCTGCATTGTTATCACCCAGGAAGAGCGCCTCTTCAACCCCCAGCTGCTAAAGGGAGAACTACAAACAATCCTCCTAAACCACAGAGTGTGCCAATCCAGAACAGATACGATCCACTCACCCAGAACCGGAGATCTCTTTCTGATGACCTGGATAACCTCTCCTCTTCACACAGCAGGGTAAGGACAAATGTCTACTCCAAAAGTAATAAGGCTAGAGGGAAAGCTAACGACTGGGCCTGAAACTCTGATTGTGGGTGACTCTGCTGTAAGAGATGTAAAAAATCTGTGTAGTAAGAACAACACCAAAGTACTCTGTTTTCCCAAGGATATGGTCTCTGACTTGGCTGAGAAGATCTTTTATATTGGAGCTGAACATCCGACTGTGAAGAATGTGGTACTGCATATTGGAACAAATTATGTTTTGAAACAACAGTCAGAAGTGCTGAAAGAAGACTTTAAATGTTTGTTGGAAACTGTCAGCTCTCTAAATGCAGAGGTGTTCATCAGTGGCCCTCTACCGCCAGTCAGAAGAGGAGTGGAGAGATTCAGCAGATTGTTTGCACTGAACACGTGGCTTTCAACTGTCTGTACTGACCATTCTGTCCATTTTATTGACAACTTTAACTTTTTCTGGGACCGCAGACATCTTTTCAAGGTAAATGGAGTTTTCCTGAACAAGTCAGGAGTGAAATTGTTTATCTCTGACGTATTCAACTGCCTGCGTCATCAATCTGTTCCCTCTGCTAAGGACAAGCAACAAGAGGAATCAAAACAAGAGAAAGACACAACACATTGCTCAGAAAACCTTGAAAATCTATCACTGTACCCGCCTGAGGAATGTCTTGATTATGGAATGGAGAGGTCTCTACCGCCCTTCACCCCCTATCACCTCTGAGGATACTCTTCCTTCACCCCACAGCTCTCTCTACTCTCCGTTCACCCTTTCACCCTCGCCCACCCTCCTGGAGATCGTTGAACACATGAAGGAGATGCAGAGGGTTGGCACTGATTCATTCCTGGAGTTCAATGACCAAACTAAGGCGATGCGCAGGGTTGGCAGCATGTCCTTTACCCCCGTTCCTCAACGACGCCCATCAAAATCACCGAAGCAGAGACGCGCACCACCTCCCCCGTCTTCGTCACCATGCCTACGTCAACCACCTCCTCCCCCTGGACGCGCACCAACACCCCCGTCACCATGCCTACCACAATCATCCAGACCAAAACGTCCACCCCCCCTTCAAGACTGCTGTCTCCGAAGCCTGATAAGAATGTGTGTGTAAAAAACACAAACACTGATTGATATATGCTGAGTCCAGGCTCAAGGGCGTATGGCACTATCAACTCTTTCCAAGACATGCCAGGGCCCTGCCTGCTGGTAGCTTTGCCGATATCTGTGTTGATAGGTAATAGATTAAGAGCGGTGAATCAGCTTAGAAACAGGAAGCGCTCAAAAGTTTGTGTGAGTTTATCTAATTTAGAAGTGATTCCATGTCAGCCATAGTTTGCCACAAAAAACATGACTGATAGTGTATTTAACAAACTTAAACTAGCTTTATTAAATGTCAGGTCTTTGGCAGGTAAAACGTTTTTAATCAATGATTTTATCACTGAGCACAATCTCGATTTTATGTTTTTAACGGAAACATGGATTGAACAAAATAACGGTGCAGCTGTTCTTATCGAATCAACCCCTCCTAACTTTAGTTTTATGAGTCAGGAAATAATGCAAAAGAAAGGGGGTGGAGTTGCTATTCTGTTCAATGATTCCCTTCAATGCAGGAAGACATCTTATGGGAACTTTGATTCTTTTGAATATGTGGCCCTTCAGCTGAAATGCTCCTCTCGAGCTCTGTTCCTAAATATCTATAGACCACCCAAATACTGTGCAAGCTTTTTTGATGACTTTACTGAACTGCTGTCTATAGTGTGTATTGACTTTGACCGTCTAGCATTGTTGGTGATTTTAACATCCATGTTGACAACCCCCAGGACAGAGGGGCTAAAGAACTGTTTTGTGTTCTTGATAGCTATGGACTGACTCAGCATGTGACGGAGCCCACGCACAATAAGGGGCACACTCTGGACTTAATTATCTCAAAGGGTCTGAATATCTCTAAGGTTGTGGTGACTGATGTTGCACTCTCTGATCATTCCTGTGTTTTCTTTGAGAGCTCTATTTCTGTTCACAAAAATGTTCAAAAAGAGGTAACCACAAAGCGATATTTAACTGAAAATACTAGGGAAATGTTTACTCAGAATTTTTCTTCCTCACTTGCCCCTGCTAACATCTCAGTAAATGAGCTAGTAGATCGTTTTAATTCAAAAATTAAAAATGTTATAGATGCCATTGCTCCAACTAAGGTAAAGGAAGTGACTGGGAGGAAAATATCTCCATGGAGAAAGGCCATGACCGTGAGAACAGAAAAAAGAGTGTTGAAAAGCTGAACGCAGGTGGCGAAAAACAAATCTCCAGGTGCACTTTGAAATCTAAAAAGAGAGACTTGACCTTTATAATTTGGAATTGAAATTTGCCCGACAGTCTTTCTTCTCTGATATCATTGCCAAAAACAAAAACAACAACAACAACGCATGTGCTGCCTTACACTGGCTCCCTATAGAACACAGGATAGAATTTAAAATTCTTCTTCTCGCCTACAAAGCCCTTAATGGGCAGGCGCCATCTTACCTTAAAGAACTCATTATACCCTACTGTCCTACTAGGGCATTGCGTTCCAAGAATGCAGGGTTGTTTGTTGTTCCTAGAGTCTCTAAAAGTACAATGGGAGGAGGAGCCTTTTCTTATCAAGCTCCACATTTGTGGAATCAGCTTCCAGTTTGTGTTCGGGCGGCAGACACCCTATCCGTTTTTAAGAGTGCGCTTAAGACCTTCCTTTTTGATCAAGCTTATAGTTAGGGCTGATTAGATTCAGCCCCTAGTTTTGCTGATATAGGCTTAGTTTGTCGGGGGACATCTTACTTCTTCCTTCTCTCTGTCTATACCTGTGTACTCTCATGTTCCGATTAACCCAGCTTCCCCACATTTATTTCTTTTTGGTGTCTATATACGCCGGGATCCGGAGTCATGGATGATCCTGCGGTCCTGTGTCCTGCATCGCGAGCCTTGGATCTTGAGTCGTGGCTGTGGTCCTGGATCATAGGTCCTGAATGGATATCCTCGTGGATTCATCTTCCTATTATACACACATGCATTTCCAAACATTTGAACTACCTATGTTGCAAATGTATTATCTTTTCAATTTACACACAGCCTCTATTGCACGTCTGTCCGTCCTGGGAGAGGGATCCCTCCTCTGTTGCTCTCCCTGAGGTTTCCCCCATTTTCCCCTTTAAACTGTGGGTTTTCTCCGGAAGTTTTTCCTTGTACGATGTGAGGGTCTAAGTACAGAGAGTGTCGTATTGTCATACTGATATTCTGTACAAACTGTGAAGTCCACTGAGACAAATGTAACATTTGTGATATTGGGCTATATAAATAAACATTGATTGACGTGTCTTGTTTGCTACCGTCGACAGACTAACTAATTAAGTGTCAGTAGCCTCTGAATTTCTATCCACCAGGGCGTGCAACAAATTTGCCTCCTTCTTCACTGACAAAATTCAGAAAATCAGAGAAGCAGTCAGTGCCTCTGCATCAGGTACAGCAAATGTTTTGTCTCTGTGTCCACTTAAAATCAATTCAAACACCATGACACAATTCCATCAGATTAATGATAAAAACCTAGAGGACATTATACAACTTCTGAAGTCCTCTTCCTGCTGCCTTGATATTATTCCAACAGGGTTTTTCAAAAATGTTTTTCCTTGCATGGCCTCAGATCTACTTCATATAGTAAACAAGTCTCTTCACTCAGGTGTTTTTCCACAGGCCATGAACACTGCAGTCATTAAACCACTCTTAAAAAAAGCATAATCTAGAAGCTTCAGTAATGAACAATTACAGGCCCATATCAAACCTCCCATTTCTAGGTAAAATCATTGAAAAAGTAGTTTTTCAACAGTTGAGTCATTTCTTGCATTTAAATAACTGTTTGGATGTGTTCCAAACACATGTGTCAGGATTTCGTCCAAACCACAGCACTGAGACTGCTCTTGTAAAGGTCTTCATTGACATCCACTTAAACACAGACCGTAGCAGAACTTCAGTGTTAGTATTATTAGATCTCAGTGCTGCGTTTGACACTGTTGACCACAGCATATTACTAGACTGACTGGAAAACCGGGTGGGACTTTCATCAACAGTTCTAAATTGGTTTGAATCCTACTTCAAGGACAGAAACAACTTTCTATAGGTAAATACAAATCTGAGTTGACAAATATGACGTGGGGTTCCTCAAGGCTCCATCTTGGGGCCTCTTCTCTTTAACGTCTACATGCTACCACTGACTCAGATAATGAAAAACAACAAAATAAGTTGACATGTTTTTTTAACTGAAACAACTCTTAATGAATCAGAGAAATAATGTATACTTGATCTTAGCTATATTGTTGAGATTAATACCTCAATCTACCAAGATGATTTGAACCTGCCTAGCGGGACTACTTCAGTCACTGTGTCTCCAGTGAAGCCTGTTACAGGAAACCTGTGCAGTATGGGCCAGCGGCTGAGTCACCTGTACCCCTGCCAGTGGAGGATGATGTTTCTTCCAGCTATATGGGACAGGCTGCATCTCTACCCGCTAAGCCACTCAGATCGCAGTGGATTTCCCAAAAAGCAGCCCTACCTACCCCTGCCACTGGTCCACTTCACCATCTCCAACCCGGGGACTTCGTGCTGGTCAAGGACTTCCGGAGAAAGGGCTGGAAATCCAACCGTTGGCAAGGTCCCTACCAGGTGCTTCTCGTCACCCAGACAGCGGTCGAGGTTGCCGAGAGAGCCACGTGGGTCCACGCCAGCCACTGCAAAGTCGTAGTCACAGGCCAGGAGGGCCGGTAGAAACAGACGACGACAAGTGACGTGCCAAGTCACCACCAGCACCACACTCGCACCACATACACCAAATATTACACTGCACACACAGGATGTCATGAGCAAGTGCCAGCTAAGCTGTTTCATATGCCTCTGGTTCCTCGTTTGTGCTATCATTGTGTGGGGCCTCATTGACCTTGTCACAAAGTCATGAGCGATTATTGACGAGGTCTAAAATATCCATAACAACTGTCGACCGAGTTATCTGGCTTTCGTTTGGAGGTGTCATCCAGGGAGGAACCTCAACTCCTCCATGGTCAGGGTCAAGGATTTACAACAGATAGCAACATGGATTGAGGAGTCTACACCGGAATAACAGATAGGCCCCCCGCTCCTGCAAGTGCCAGGCCGAGTGGGGGTGCGCCCACAAATCTATCTTCATCATGACGGCCCATGGGCTCTTTTTACTCTTGTGCCTGACCTATATGATGACGAGAACATTCCAGTGAGGTACTATGTTTTTGGTGTTCTCCACACCAGGTTCATCAAAGGTCATCCTTATTACACATACTGAAGAACTTTTCATGATATTGATGCTTGCTAATTTGTATGTGTTTTTACGATTTTATCTGTTGTTAACTTTGCATTTTGAAAAGTGGGTGTTGAGATCTCCATATCAAGTGAATACTTAAAACAAAATTGAATTATAATCAAATATGATCAATCATATTCTTGTATAAACCCATAATGAAAATGCTTCTTGATGGTTTTTGAATATGTATGTATGCTTACAATTTTATCTGTTGCTGTTTGATAACTTTGCGTTTTAAAAAGAGGGTGTTGAGATCTTCATATTAGGATGAATACTTAAAACGAAAGTTAATTTTAATCATATATAATCAATTATATTCCTGTACAACCCACAATAAAAATGCTTCATATTTTATGATTTTCTATATTTACAGTATAAACAAAACACAAGTGGTTTGTTAAATTGAGTGTGAGGCCTATTATGATTTTTGGGTGTCACTGATAAGGGAGAGACGGCTCCTGAGTTAAGGAGAAATACATTGAGGCCTCAAAAAGGTGGTTATGTCATAGCCGAGAATAATATTTTGCAAGTCCTGCAGGGGTCATGTCCTTTTTACACAAACATGGGAAGGTGTGTCTTATGCCATAGTGAATAGAATATGTCTGGTCATGTCCAGTCCTTTACATCAGAGGCCATGCCCAGTTTTCACAAATATGGGTATGGAGGAGGTGTCTTTAGGTTTTTATATCCTGTTGTTGAGCATAAAGACACTGGCGGAGAGGGAGCAAGCTGAGAGAGGTGGGGGTCCCCTGGTATACTCTCTCTCGGTAAGCTCTCTCCCTCAGAGCTGGGTTAATAGCTCTCGGTAAGGTTCTCTCAGACTTGGTAAATATCTCTCAAATGTCTTGGTTGAATGCTGAGTGAATTTCTTTGTGAACTGAGTGGAATTATTTGATGGGTGATGTATTTGTGAATATTATGCCCGCCACCTGTGAGGAATCTTCCTCCGAATTCATGCGGATAGGAATGTTTTTTTTTAATGTTATTACCGCCATCTGTGTCGGAAAAAAGGTATGAAATTGATGTGAATTGATTGGGTGAAAATGAAAGTTCGAATGTGCTTTTTATTATCACCGGTCTTTTATGAGGATATGCCTCTAAATTCTATCGGGAGATAGTTGAAATTATAATTTTGGTAATAAACGTAAAACTGTGAATTAAAGTTTCATATTAGCACATAATCACAGCATGATAGGTTTAGTATGAGTATAAGTATACCGATACAAAACATGTCTGTGAAGTTTTTTGCTTAAAATACCAAACAGTTCACCCATTGCAGCCATTCCTCATACTGCCCATACCCCTCTTTTGCAGCCCTGTTAGAGAAACGCGGATATTGGGTCCTTAGCTTAAAAAAAAAAAAAGAGGAGGCGGAGCTAATGCCTGATCAGAATTCTACCGTAGATAAAGTTAAATTCTGCTGTGATAAAATGCCATCCTGTTCTAAACCACCTCAAAGATTATTTCTGAAACAGTATGGAGCTCAAATGCTTTTTCTCCTGCAGGTTTATCACAAGGTGAGTTCCTTTTTTTATTTCCTGCTTTTTAAACACATGTGCTCTCCAGTACAGGTTAGCTCTGAGTGTTAGCGAGGCTTGCTAATGTAAACAAAGACGAGATTACGTCCAAAACACGTCAGGCATTGTTTCCGATAGCAACTTTCTGTGGGTCCGCTGCTGATTTGACGTCAAATCCCGCTAATCTGTATCCGCTCGTTGTACCCCTGTTTTTAAAAGATTTGGGTACGGAAGAAAAGAGAGAGGGTTTTATTTTTCTGACGCTGCGTGAGTTCCCCGACGCACCGGGGACACATATTTATGTATAAAAGACATCACAAAGTGCATTTAGCATGATAGGTCCCCTTTAACTGGTAAGTGGTTGGAGCTGTGATCAACGAAGACACAAAGAAAGGATGAGGTTCAGATTTTACACTGGTTGAAATAATAGATATATAGTGGTAGCATTACTTTGGAAGAAGCACCAAGAACATACAATTTAGTTTTCTGTAAAAAATGTAAAAAAAAAAAGATAAAACAGCTACTGCAGAATTTACATGTAGTTTTCCCCAAGTTTAACATTGGACACAAAAAGATGTACAATCTGTGATATGGACACTGTTTAGTTACGTATATATTAAGTAGAACAGAGTTGAATCACCTGTTAAATTCAGTCAAACTAGAAGCTTTAACAGGTTTTAAATTTGAATATTCTGTCTCACAAAGTATTAAGTCACCGCAATTTATTTATTTTTATCTTATTTGCAATTATGAAAAACTGAAACATCCCACTTCTCCATGACAACCGAACAAACAATAAGATTGTTGTACGATGTTGAAATCTCCAGAAAAAGCAAGTTAATGAACCCTGGAGTTTTAGATCTATGAGAGCATGTTGAGAGAAATACAAAGTGTACTCACTAAGAATGAAGAAGATCAAACTGTGGCAGACGTCCATGTTCCAGTCGGTGATGGTTGAACGCTGTCTCTCTTTCTTCTTCACCGGCAAACCAACACGTTTTCACTTCTCTAAACGATAGAGTCCCTGCTTAAAATAAAACACTCACAGCTTGACTCTCCTCTCAAACACCTGCATGTGTATCACGTATGGTTCCACTTTAAAACTTTGTAACTTAATGCAGTAAAATAATATATTTTGCTTTTAACATTTACATTATTTAATGTTAAGTCTGAGGAAAACTGTACTTTGTTTTAAGCCAAAAAAACATATTGTCAAACACATTTCAGAAATGTTTTATTTTTATCCCGAGGAAATTATCCAGAGTACAGAGCAGGAAGAGGTCGAATATAAAATACAATATAAAAAATAAACTCCATAAAAAATTGTACAAATCCAAATATATATGTAAAGTATAAAACAATACAAACAAGTCATAAGGATAAAACATATGTGTGCGAGTGGCATCTTGAATCCCGTACTGACCACATCACCTGGTTGAAGTAATATAGTTTCATATCTATTTATTTATATTCCGCTATAATTAAACATTTCTGTAAATCAAGTCTTTAACCAAAATAGTCAACCGTAATTTGAAGCAAAAATACCTATTGCTAATCTGCTAACTTTACTAGAACAGTTTATCTTACAAAAATTACTTTCATAGCATATCACTTGTAATAAAATCAACTTATTAAATACATTGAAGCTGTAAAAGAGCTTTTTACATTAAATATCATTTAGCTGAGGCTTTTATCCAAAGGGACGTACAATAAGTGCAACCAGCTTTGACCTGAAGCAAACTGTTGAAGCGGCACGTTTATAAACTAGAGCAGAGCTGGCCTGATCATCACATGAGCAGGTCATTCAGAGCAGGTTTGAAATAAGTAAATGGTTAAAGAATCGTACATATTCCCACAAACATCTCTTAGTTTCAGAATATTTACACGGCTGCTTAATCCACACCAGCTTCTTCTGCCAGACTGTGAGAGTTATTGGGGGTTGTTAACAGTAGAGTAGAGAGGGGGCTCATCAGAGCTAGCTTCCACCCGAGGAACAGAGTAGATAACACGCTCAGCGTCACCGTGGAAACCGCTGTGGGACGAGCCGACGTTGACAAATTTGATCTCAGAGTAGGCGGGTTGACTCGGGTCGTCTTCAGCCTGGAGGAAAAAACATTGCTTGATTAAATGCGTCTTTAACAACAGAACAAAACAAGCAACTTCAATGAATCAAAGCCAAATCCGGCATTTCAGTAAATATGGATAGGAAGCAGCAACAGGTGCAAGAAATGTAGCCCTACCGAGCTAAAGTGTTGTGATCCAAACATTTAAATTGTATAACTTTCCTCAAACTCACCTCCGGTGCAGAAGCATTTTGTGTTTCCACACGAGGTTCTGAAAAACACAACAGTACTTTGAGAAAAAGACTTTCACACATGATTTCACACATTCCCCATTTGAACCAATATTTGGGCCAACCATTAAACAACAAGATAAATAGATGTGTTTTGAGTTTGTAAACAACAGAACATATTTAGTAATTTAGCAACCTGTCAAATGTAACTAACTAAAAGCCTATGAGCTGACTTCATTCCAAAATAGAGGAAGCTATCCTCTGTGTGTTTTTATAATTGACCAAATGTTTTGTTATAACTGGAACTGGCAGAGCGAAGATCCTTCAGTTGTTGCAGAGGAAACAGGTGCTACATTTATGCTTTGTAAGTCGCAACATCACGAGCATAGAACATATAGTCTAGTAGTATCTATGCAACTACACCATTATACAATAAAACACATTTAAATCTATATCTGCCCACACACACACACACACACACACACACACACACACACACACACACACACACACACACACACACACACACACACACACACACACACACACACACACGGTAAGACAATAAACCACTGCAAATCAGGCTGCCTACAATTCTTATGTTTTGCAGTTGCGTTATTTTTATCTGGTGTCATGGATGGACTTTTTTTGTGTGATAAACAAAGAATTTTGCGTCTGTGTTTAAAGTTAAAGAGCAATTTGCAGGTTAGACACACCAGTGAATAAATGTGTAGGAAAATGATGTATACACTAGATTTTCCAAAACATATACAGAAATATACACTACAGTGACATCTGGCGTCGTTTTTGTAAGACATTTTTACTTCCTCATAAAAGAAGCCTCCCACGTGACCTCCCGCGTGTGACGTAACATGGGGAGAGCAGCCGTAGCAGAAACTAATGCGCAAGTATCAGCCGTATCTCGCGTTACCTAATGCAACTCCACACTATGTCTTACGGTGCTGTGTACCGGAGGGGGGGGGGGGGGGGGGGGGAGAGAAGAGAAGAGAGAGAGAGAGATAGATAGATAGCAGAGAGATAACAGAGAGAGAGAGAGATAACAGAGAGAGAGAGAGATAACACGGTTTCCTGATAAACGTTTTGTTTGATAGGCTTCAGCTGTGGAACGAACGCTAGCTCCGGTCCTTCTCCTGTTAGGGAAACTGTGGACTCGATGTCCTGACACTGACAGGCTCGAGATTGTGCAACCTGCACAAACACAAGCTCACCATGATTAAAGATGGTGAAATGCAATGTAAAATTACCGAAAAAATACCAGCTCACTAAATCACAACCGCTCAAACCAACTACAAACTACTACCGCGGATTGGGCGGAGAAGGAGTCCGAGAAAGTTGCTCCCCCGTGTGACGTAATATGACGCGTTTTACGTTTAAAAAAAAGCAGTTTTTAGTAGCAGAGCTCAAAACGGCTCCTTTCCCTCTGAATTCCTGCCCTTATGTCTTGTAAAACATATCAAATCCTGCATTAACTTTTTTAATTGTAATTTTCAGTCAAGGTTAAGCATAAATCTAGTAAAAAAAAAACCTGCAAGTTGCTCTTTAATATAACAAGTCAAGAGCTAACAGCTGCTACCATTTGTTTGTGAAAAATGGTTTCAGTGTGTGTGTGTGTGTGTGTGTGTGTGTGTGTGTGTGTGTGTGTGTGTGTGTGTGTGTGTGTGTGAGTGTGTGTGTTACCTGATTCCTCACCTTTGGCTTTACAAATCCTCTTCCTGCAGAATACCAGCACAGACAGTGATGACACGATGACCAGGACGACCAGAGTCAGACGCACATACAGGATCACACCTGTGGTACAAGTTACAGTTACTAGTCAACTATAACATCTCACACCAAGAGACCCCATCATCCATTTGGTTGTTAGGTTATCTTTAGGGGAAGACATCAGGTCAACAGTATTTGCCATATACCTACTGTAGAAATAGAGTACATCTTTTAAAAGCTGGGAATATGATTTAAGGTGAAGCATTTTAAAATCTGATTTGTAATTTGTACTCGATGCCAACAGAAATGCACAGAATGTGATTGTAGAAAAAACATCAACATTATGATGGAAGAATGTGATGGCCACTCTCATGCTGCTTTATGTTTCATAAGTTGTTATATAGTAATAAACACAGTGTTTGGATGTACCGGTAGTAGTTGTTGTTTCAGGTTGCTCTGTGGTTTTAGGGGAAGCTGGTGAAGATGTGGAGCTTTCACTTTGGTTTGCTGTTTCTGTCGAGGCTGATGGGACGGATGATGATGGAGTAGAAGTGATCAGAACTGTGAACAAAAACAAGCAAGAAGTCCTGATGAGAGAAATTAGATCCTCCTGAGTGTCTGTGTGTCGGCTGAACTCTTTTAAATTGAGAGTTCAAAGCATCAGCAGCTGTCAGTGAAAACTGTCTTCAGAGACATCAACAAACATTTTCATTATCAAGCAGAAACTCACCATCAGTGACGATGAGCCTAAACCTCTGGTATGGATCTTTAGAGTCAGGTCTGTCCAGACCACACCTGTACCATCCTGAGTCAGACTGGGTCAGCTGTTCGATGCTCACATACACAAATCCTCCTGTTGGAGTTCCTTCAACATATTCGATGCTGTATTTGTCTTTTCTTAATATGTAACCAGTTGTTTCAACAAGAATGTCTCCTTCACATTCTTCCTTGCAGAGGTACCTCTTGGTCCCAGAGCGAGTAAAGGAGCATTCAACTACAATATTTCCTCCAGTTCAAGCATTGATTGTTTTTTCTGCACCAACAAGTTTTGCTGTTGAAAAAAACAATCAATAGTTACTATGTGTAGTTTACAAATCAATATTTATAACACTGAGGGATGAGGTGTGACGATTTAAACAGCTTTTTAACTAAATATTTTCCAAGGAGATTTAGCAAGTCATTATTTTACACTGTTCTCAAAACAGGATTTGGTATCAATAGATTTTGGATTAATATTAGATTTGAATGCTTTAATAAAATAGTTGGCTTTGTAATTCATAGTGCCTGATTGAGGTTAACTGATAATTAAATATGTGAACTTTAGGCAAGAGAACTGTTGACATTTATTTTGAAAGTAGATTTGATATTAGTACACTCCCTGAGTTACCTTGAATTCATTTGCTCATAACTTCCCTAAAACATTACTTATCTAAAAACTTCTGCATTAACTGTTCTTGAGAAAAGAGGAGCTCGTCTCTTTCTGCAGAAGTGTTTTAAACGGTGAGGTTTAAGCAGAATGCATGTGTTAGGGAAGTACTGAGCATACAGTAAATGACATTTGAATTATCCAGCATTAGTTGTGTTAGATTCAGTTTAAAACAGATGTGTTAATATATGTCTGCTGTTGTAAAACACGGGCCCAATTAATTTGACATTCATTAAGACTTTTCTCCATTTTGGGATTCTTTGTTCACCGTGGAGTCATGCTAGAAAAAAATGTCTTCACAAATTCAAGATAATCTAAAAATGGTAATTTGTGGGGTAAAGTATTCCTTTAAAGCCCCGAACTCAGCCACAAACCACCAGTTCAGTTGTTAATATTGTCTATTGATCTCAATCTATTATTGTTGGGGGTTCCCGCAGACTACTCTTCTGCCGGGGGTCCTGCCAACCCTGTGTCCTGTGCCGTTGAGGGTTCAGTTGACGCCTGCTCTGCCTGGTTTCCTGCCAACACCGTGTCCTGTCCTGTTTCGGGTCCCATCGACACCAGCCATTGGTCCGTCGTGGGTCCCACTGACACCAGCCCAGGTTCCGTCCAGGGTCTCGTCTACGTCTGACCCGCCAGGGGTTCCACCTGCTCCTGTCCGTCCTCGAGCCCGGCCCCCTGAGTGCCGCGGTCTTCGCCCTCGAGCCAGGCCCCCTGACTTTCCCAGCCGCGGTCCTCGCCCTCGGGCCTGGCCCCCTGACTCTGTCAGCCGCTGCCTTCTCCCTCATGCCCGGCCCCCTGAGTTCGCCCGCTGTGGCCTTCGCCCCTTTTTGAACTCTGCCCCCGGCCCGTCCGCCCGAGACCCCCACCACAAACTCTGCCTGGCCCCCGGGCCGTCCGCCCGAGTCTCCCTTCTCGGCTTCTGCTTTGCCCCGGGATGTCCGTCCGAGTCCCTCCTCCGGTCCCCCTCCACCCAGTCTGTTGGACGTTTTTTGTTTTTTAGGGACGTCTGGGATCCGTCCCTTGAGGGGGGTAATGTCACGATCTGTCTGTTTTGTTTTGTCTTGTCTTTTTCTGTCTTTGGTTCTGTATTTTGACAAGTGTTCACCCCCTGTCTTGCCTGTTGCTTTCTGTCTGTGTTCCCTCCTGTCTGATTACCCGATTGTGTTCACCTTGTTCCCCTGTGTTTTCTCCTCCCTCCTCACCTGTCTCTTGTTTCCTTGATTAGTCTTGTGTGTATTTAAGTTCTGTTTTTTCTGTCTGTCATTGTTGGTTCCTTGTGTTTCTTGACTGTGTCACGGGGAAGAGTTCTGTTTGTTCCTATTTTTAGCCTTGAAATAAAGGTATTTCTGTTGAAATCTGTGTTTGGGTCCTGCCTGCTTCGCTCATCCCTGACAGCGTTTCGGTTTATGAGTTACTTTCAGAAGACATGTTGGATTTAGTTGAGGTAAAGGTGAAAAGGTAAAACTACTATTTTGATAAGGAAGAAGATTCTGTTTTAGTAGAAACTCACCATAAATAAAGATGATTTCAATATACTTGTATGAAGCCATTGACAGATATAGTCCCAAACCACACCTGTAGCCTCCTGAGTCAGACTTGTTCAGCTGAGAGATGGTCACAAACAAATCTCCATCTTTATGATCAATCCTGTATCTGCCTCTCTGAGCTGGGGCACCAGTTGTTTCAATGAGAATGTCTTTTTGTTCACATGGTTCCTTACAGAAGAACTTCCTGGTTCTATACCAAGGAAAGGAGCATTCAACTCTGACATCTTCTCCTTCAATTCCTGAATAGACAGTGACTTGGGCACTGACGAGACCGGTGTTTCCATCCTGCAGAGCTGAACAAAAGATGAACAAAAGATGAACCATCATTAGTAGTGGTCAGTACTTCCTGTAAGACGCTGCAGTCTGATCACAACACTTCCTGTTTCACATGAACACAGATCCTCAGAGTTAAACGACAGCCTGTGACTGAAGATCACCTTCAGCACTGCAGGTTAATGTTACCGTTTGGTCTGAGGTCTTTATCCTTTAGACACAAAGACTACATGAAGTCTCCATCTCTTACTTTAAGCTTTACATTAATGCAAATCCTTATAGTAGGCCTACATCACCTAAAATGTATTTAATGTCAACACCACTTTTTTTTACTTGAAATTAAAACAATCCTATACATTATTTTATTTAAAAAAAACTGTCATGACTCAATTGTATTCATTCAGTAAGCAGATAGTAACTGAGTTTAATGATGATGTGTTTGTTTGAGGAAGTGAAGCATATGTCGTAGGTTGCAAAGCTACTAAAAAGCCTAATTTTGGAATATGTGAATAACTCGTACTGTTGAAGCCTTGCATTAACTCGAGAATAACAGAAACAAAATAAAAATATTAAATTACTGAGATGAAAATAAAGTGATATACTCACAGAAGAGGAGGAAGAAGCAGATCAAAGTGTGACAGACTTTCATGCTGAGACTCTGATGGTTTACCACTGACGGTCTTTCTTTACTGGCTAACCAGGAGCTTGTTACTTCTTTAAAGGATGAAGTCCCTCCTCCAAACACAACACAGCTCTACTCTCCTCCCCAACGCAGGAACACTACGGTCTAAAAATACTCTATTGAAAATACTGAATTCAAAATGTTACTTGGATAAATGCAAGTATAGAAAATTTATAAAATAATCACTATGCATAAAAACACATTTCAAAGTGTTATCATAGAATATTTGGTTTAATGATCATTTAATTTTATTGTTGTAGTTTATATAGAGCCAATTTGAGATACTTTGAATGCTATGGTCTCAGAACAGTCTCATAATACACACATGCACACAGAAGGATTCACAGTTGTATTTCCTGTTCCACCCTTGTGTTTTTCAATGCGCACACAAATGTGTTCCGTTTCATATACATGTAAATAATATCCATCCATCTTCTCCCGCTTATCCGTGGTCGGGTCTCGGGGGTAGCAGTTGCAGCAGAGAGCCCCAAACTTTCCTTCCCCTGGCCACATCAACCAGCTCTGACTGGGGGATCCCAAGGCGCTCCCAGGCCAGCGAAGAGATATAATCCCTCCACCTGGTCCTAGGTCTACCCCTTGGTCTCTTCCCAGCTGGACGTGCCTGGAACACCTCCCTAGGGAGGCGCCCAGGTGGCATCCTAACTAGGTGCCCGAACCACCTCAACTGGCTCCTTTCGACGCGAAGGAGGAGCGGCTCAACTCCGAGTCCCTCCCGGATGACCGAACTTCTCACCTTATCCCTAAGGGAGACACCAGCCACCCTGCGGAGAAAACCCATCTCGGCCGCTTGTATCCGCGATCTCGTTCTTTCGGTCATGACCCATCCTTCATGACCATAGGTGAGGGTAGGAACGAAAATAGCCCGGTAGACAGAGAGCTTTGCCTTCTGGCTCAGCTCCCTTTTCGTCACAACGGTGCAGTAAAGCGACTGCAGTACCGCTCCCGCTGCTCCGATTCTCCGGCCCATCTCACGCTCCATTGTTCCCTCACTCGAGAACAAGACCCCGAGATACTTGAACTCCTTCACTTGGGGTAAGGACTCATTCCCTACTTGGAGTGGACAGTCCATCGGTTTCCTGCTGAGAACCATGGCCTCAGATTTGGAGGTGCTGATTCTCATCCCAGCCGCTTCACACTCGGTTGCGAATAAAATCCAAATACAGAAAAATATTACATATGTATTTTTGATCCACACACATTTGTTTTCCATTTAAAACCGCTGCACCTGCAAACACAACCCACTTTCTGTGCATGGATCGCTGTGCATTCGTATGTGAGTTTTTTTAGACTCCCCTGACGGTCGCCCGATTCGTAGGGGAGACCAAGGACAGTTGTAACACTCAGTTACACTAGGATAGCTATTTTGCTATATTATACATTCTCAATGTGTCAACTACTGAAACAATGTATTTAAGATGTTTCTATGAAATAAGTACAGGTTGGAAAATGTTTTGTTTTTTTTAAACTCAACCGTTACAACCATCCTAGTGTACAGGGACGGTTGTAACATGTTAATAACGGTTACCTTTTTTCACACTACATGACAAAAAAGAGGGAAAGCTGTCAAATTCTAAGGCAACAAGATTTGAATGGGGTTTCACATCCTCCAACAAAGAATGAACAATGAACAGAACTTAAAACAGAACACCAGATGGAATTAATCTGATTCACAGTTGTGGCAGGTGTAAAAGTCACTTCCATCTGTATAGATAGCCTATTCTACCTTAATTATGTGTAGACCTACCTGTAACTACTCTGGTCTTAAAAGAACTTTACGCATCAAACTGTTGTCCACAATCATGTTTATTCTCTTCTTTGTACAATCATGAAACACCGTGAAAACGTGTTCGCCTAGTAGACCAGCAGTATAATTACGTTATCACATCGTTGACACTTTTACCACCCTTTTACTCTCTCACAAACACAATATAAATATGCGGGGCAAGAGGTCACATGACTTCCGGTAAGACAACTCTTGTAATTTTTACAAAATAAAACAAAGTTCAAGCATACATTAAACAACACTCTTCAAAAAGGACAAAACAATAATAAGGGACCTTTGAGCGTCAGCTACACTCCCACCAAAATGACCTTCAAACACATATGCAGATGTCAATACATATACAATATGATCTTCATCAAATAAATCAATCGTAATTGTCAACTCTTTTCGCTTGTTTGTCTTTCCCTTAACTCACATATAGAACAGTGCAAGTTCACAATATAATTTACATATTTGAGCAATCAATTTTCATTTACATAACTAAGGCTACATCAACTTTATTAGACCCTTAGCCTAACGAGTACATATATAAGTTTCTAGCAACTGCTTGCTTCCTAACTGCTCTCCATTAGGACAACTAACTTTCCCCCTAACTGCTGCATCAGAAAAGTGATGAAGTCGACACTCAGTAGTTCACCAAAGTTTGTAGGTGTGAAGCATCTTGGGATCTGAATCTGCCAGGCCTCAGATGATTTGAGGCCAAATATCATATTTAGACTTTTTTTTATTTTTTTTATTTTTTAAAGCAATACATGATTGTCACTAAAAGCCTTGTCTCTACATTGCAATAAAATATAAAAAATAATTGATTAATTAATTTGAATAACAATTCAAGTTAGTAGCTATTATAGGCATGAAAAGACAGAAATGTATAATTATGTCTTTAATAGAAATGTTTCTTCTGCCTGTAAAGTGTTCAAACCAGGCTTTTCTAGATAAGCGCATTTTTAAAACAGTCATTGTCCATGCCGGTTTCAGTTGGATTATTTGTCACAGTTGCTCCGATCAGATCGGTCTCCTCCATTTTGTAGATTATTTACGACTTTTGAATCCACATAAACACATCGGCAAAATCCGGCTTACTTTGAGCTTGTGTTTTAAACAGTTTAATCTCTTTGTGAATTGTTTCCACTTGCGCCGTCCTTTCATTTCTTCATACAGCGGGAATCCAAATGAATGAATCCTGAGTCCAATAACCATCAAAGTCACTCCAATAGTGCTCCTTAATTACGCTTTCATCCTCCTTTAACAAGATACTTCACATTCATCCAGTTTGTGACAGTAGTTGTAGCTTTTTTGAGACTTTTAAACTTGAATTACCGCTGTTGAGCACCCCCCCTTGTGTGTGTGTGTGTCGGGGCACAACTTCCAACAGGAGTCATTTGGGGGGGCTCTTTGGAAAAAAGGTTGGGAACCACTGCAATAGAGCAAACACCAGAGTTTCAGAATTAGGAGTGTTAGATGATGAAATCCACACGATCGTTGATGTGCTCCCACCTTCACCTCCATTCACACAACATGATAGTCAGAATGTATGTCCTTTAAACCTGCTGTGTGTGTAGGGTTTGTCCGCTGAGGAAGCTCTTCATGCAAAGGAGTCGGATGACCCCTTTTGCATATGCCACACATGGCTCTGTTATTGCAGTCTCTGGAGACATGTCCCTTTCTCAGGCATGCAAAACACAGCCTATTTTCTTGTATGCATTTTCTCTTTTCCTCCACAGTCAATTCCAGTAGCTTTTGGCATTTGAACATGGAATGATTTTCTCAAAATCACTCAGTTGTGTTTTGTGTTAGCATGCTCCTTTTCTTCACTTTCTCTGCATCTTCTGACTTGGTTTCTTCTACGTTGGTTTTAGCCACAATGCAAGGTGTGTCTGAAGCCCCCACGTCGGTGACAAATGTGTTTGCTTTTGGCCCTTTTGCTTCTCTTACAGGCATTTCTGCTGAGGGTTTCAGAGCATATAGTGATGACACTGGGTTGCATGCTATATGGGCCTCCTTTGATATGAACCTGGCAGCTTTCGCCCCCCCTGCTACGTACTTTTGCAGGTAGAACAGCCTATCTGCAGGGTTAGAGCATCGCCTCTCTATTACTGGCTTCCTGTGTGTCAAAGAATAGATTTCAAAATACTGCTGCTGGTTTATAAAGCTTTGAATGGTTTAGGCCCAAAATACATTTCTGATCTACTGCTAAATTATGAACCATCCAGATCTCTCAGGTCTTCAGGGACTGGTCAGCTTTCTGTCCCCAGAGTCAGAACTAAACATGGAGAAGCAGCGTTCAGTTATTATGCTCCATCTGGAACAAACTCCCAGAAACCTGCAGGTCCGCTGCAACTCTGACTACTTTTAAATCCAGGCTGAAGACTTTTCTTTTTGTCGCTGCTTTTAATTGAATTATTCACATCTTAGACTGCACTGTAACTTTTATCCATGTATTTTTTCTTTTAATGTTTATCCATGTATTTCTTCTTTTAATGTTTATTTTATTAGCTTTTCTTTTTAATGACTGATTTTAAATGCCATGTTCTTAATGTCTTTCATTTGTTGTAAAGCACTTTGAATTGCCTTGTGTTGAAAAGTGCTATATAAATAAACTTGCCTTGCCTTGCCTTGCCTTGCCTAGAGCTTTAAAGCTTGCGCTCCACTCAGTGAACTTCAATGGATCACCAAAGAATACAGTGGGTTCTGAGACTGGAGGTCGGGTGAGAGCCATTGCTTCTTGCAACGCCTGTACTAAATGTGCCTCATCTTTAGTAATTTCTTGACTTCCAAAGTGAGGAGAAGATGGGCTAGCATCATTCAATTGGCTGTGTACAGGACTACACCTCTCACTCCTTTCCTTTCTCTCTTCTTCGGTATACACATTTAACTTTGCCTGAATGACATCAAGGTCTCTTTGATTTTCAAGTTTCTTCAGTTGTTGGCGTTGAGCTTCAATAGCAGCTTCCATTTCCATTTCAGCTCTCTTTGCAGCTAACTGTGCAACTGTCTCTGCTCTCTCGGCTGAAATACTAGGTGACTCTGATATATGGTCTGAACGGTAGCTAGGTGCAGTGGCTCTAGATGCTGTAGATCCATATATGGACCGAGCATACCGGTCCATATATAACCTTGATTTCTCTGCTTCAGCGTCGAAGTCGCCTGCATCTTCAGTTAACCTTACTCTCATTAACTGTAGTAGATCTGCTGTTACAGCTGAGCATGCATCAATTTTCCTGCGAATTTCCTGATTAGGTGCTGTATGAAGTCGAATGTTGTCATACGAGTCTTTTAATTCGGATTCAAGCCTCTCAACTTCGTCCATCATGTTATACATGTCACACTCAGGGCATTCTCCTTTAAGTCTAGTACGAATGTCTCTTACCTCCGGCGGGGACCCTGGTTTTTTTTTCACGACACTGTGTCTCAGGGCATCTTAATATTTAAAAACCTATTAATGTGTTATACCAGATTAACGAGAACAATCTCAGCTAACTGACGATACGAACCATTTTTACCGAAACAAAACACAAGTCTCACAAGAAGCGTTAGCATTAGCCTTTAGCGCAAACGGGCAGATGCTACTTCCGGTGCTAACTAGCAAAAACGATCTTTAAAACTTAATATTTTCTGCACAAACTACATATCATCTGCTACCGGTACAGGGTGACATGGCATATATCATGGGACTTTGCCACTGCCCTGACTGATTTGCCCTCCTGAACTTCATTTGAGGCCCTCTGCAGCAGAGCAAGTGGCACTCGCCTGTCTGTCTTCCTCTTTCTGATATTTGGCATACTGTAAACAGACGCACACACTTTACGTACAGTATTTTATTCTGTTTATTTTTACAGGGACAATGCACACCAATCAACAATATTGATCATTCGAGCAAATGAGCCATTGTAAATGTGCCATGTTACAACCGTCCCAGGACCACCAGTCTTGCTTTCACCCCCTGTGAACCTGCCTGATTGCTAGCTTGACATATATTTAGCTAGTTATATGTTTAGCTTACAAAACACTGATTCTAATAATACTAGTTTGGATTCCTAGACATTTTACCTCAAGACAGTATCCAAAAAATACATCGTATCATTTTTGTCAAATGTTTACCTCAGAAACACACTTTTACTGATATCTTTCACGAGAGATTTAAATGTGGCTCCTTTTTTTCATAGCAATCTTTCCATCTAACTGCGCATGTGCAGAGTGAGTTTCATCACTCCAGCTTGTTTGTGATTGGAGATATTGAAGGCGTTACAACTGTCCCGTGTTACAACTGTCCCTGGTCTCCCTACATTTACTAAAGCACATTCAAGCTTTATGTAACTTTATACCTCTACTACACTACATGTAGTGGAGACATATTGTACATAATACTCTATTATACCCTTCTCTCCAGAGAAAAACCTGTATTTTACAGATTTGGGAGGACAAATGTTTCTTCGTGAGTTAAGTGAAATATCCTATGGTTTATTTATTTACATAAACTATAACAAATCATTTTAAGCTGGAAATAAATCACAAAGCTGACAACAGGGCTGATTTTCTATATGAGGACCTTTTTTAAGGTTAATCCATTACTGCCAGAATGCTCCTTTCATTATCTTCGTCAAAGAAAGCTGGATGGTTTGATTCTTTATCCACATTTGATAAATAAAAAAGCCACCACATTATTAAATAAAACAAATAAATACACCATGGTAAAAAAATATAGTGCAGTTCTTTTTGTTATGAATGAGTGAACCTAATCAAACTATTATAAAAAACGGAAACATTGTCAAATTGTAAGAACTGAAGTGTATATTGCAGGTAAGCAGTGGTATTACAGCAGAAAGTTATTATGGTCTGTATTGCGTGTGGAGGTCTTGTGGTTTTGAATGCAGGAATGTACTAGTAGTGGGACATCTCAAAGTGTTATAAATACTATCACTTGACTGAATATCTGAACACTTCCTCCTTCACTAGACTTCTCTTTGTGTTCCCTGCAGGTGAACATTGGAGGAACCTTTAATGTGACCCGTCTGGCAGGGGGGGGGAGATGGGGAAGAACGAGCCTGATGCCGATGGACACCGAGGCTGCATCATCAACACAGCCAGTGTGGCAGCCTTTGACGGACAGGTACTATTAAACACACATATTCTCCGATTCTCAACTTTATTTTGCTCTCCCTCTTCTCTCCAGGTCGGCCAAGCAGCATATTCAGCTTCTAAAGGCGGCATCGTTAGAATGACCCTCCCCATCGCACGAGATCTGGCCCCCATGGGCATCAGAGTCATAACCTAGCACCTGGTTAGTGAAAAATGAAGGTTTGGTTAGAAGTCATGTATTGCTGATGATTCAGTATCGTTGAAGAGGTCCAATTATGCTTTAGGGATTTCCCTTTCCTGTTGTGTGTTATATAGGTTTCTGTGCATCAAGTTTATTTATAAAGCACATTTAAAAGCGATTTTTGGTCGAGCCAAAGTGCTGTACATGCATTAAAAACACTTATAATCACAATAATGTAAATAATAATGTAATGCATGTAATTTAAAAGCGATTTTTGGTCGAGCCAAAGTGCTGTACATGCATTAAAAACACTTATAATCACAATAATGTAAATAATAATGTAATGCATGTAAATGGTCTGCAAAGACTAAAATCCCAAAGCTCTCTCCAGAGGGAGTTTCTCTCCCACACTCCCCCCCTGCCTGAAAGCCCTCCATTGAACTCCTTTGTTTACTTCAGGAACATAGTGACATGTAACACTCACACTTCTATTGGCTAGCGCTTCAACACATTGTTCTTGATAGGATAAGGGGCGGGACATCTCTAAGCAGTTGACTAATCACAACAGAGCCGGCCAGCTAACCAATCAGAGCAGACTGGGCTCTGGTTTCAGACAGAGGGTGAAAAGAGGTGCTGCCGCATGTATGAGTATGAGAAAAATAAAGAGCTTTTTGAACATGTTTACTTATGTTTTAATGTTCATTTTATCTCATCGCAAAGATCACTGATTTTAAACAGACATTTTCTTGGATTATAAAACACGTTCTCTTTTTTTCTTCCAGGTCTGTTTTCCACGCCCCTCCTGGCCGGTCTTCCAGAGAAGGTGCGCTCCTTCCTCGCACGCCATGGTGCCCTTCCCCCCCCCCCGCCTGGGAGACCCCGCTGAGTTTGCCCACCTGGTGACGTCCCTGGCGGAGAACCCGATGATCAACGGCGAGGTGATCAGACGGAGCCATTTGCATGCAGCCCTGAGATCAGGAGAACATGTTTACGTCCGAGTGTCATTGTGTGTTTCTGCCTCGTGCAATTCTGTTGTAGAAAGCTTTCTGTAGGACATATAACAACACATTTTTATCATTTATACGTGTAAGAATGTGTGTAATAAATATCTGTACATCATTCAACTCAATGCAGTACTTTATAAACTCTACTTTGGTTGTTTTGTAAACTGATCGAGATAATAAAAAAAACTCAGATGGGTTTGATCTAATGCAAAGTTTCTGTTCTTAATTCCTCGAAGATGACA
This sequence comes from Harpagifer antarcticus, assembly GCA_902827135.1. Taxonomy (NCBI): domain Eukaryota; kingdom Metazoa; phylum Chordata; class Actinopteri; order Perciformes; family Harpagiferidae; genus Harpagifer; species Harpagifer antarcticus. Next base: position 1,256,133 of record CADEHL010001511.1, read on the forward strand.
TGTTATATTCGCCTACAACGTCTTCTAAATCATACTGATATCACACATTTGCTTAAGATGTAATTTTAGGAGCATTCAATTCAATCTGGGGCAGAATGGATGAGCGTTGTTTATTTTAATGGCATTTTCAACCGAAATGACCATTTCCACAACATCTTATACTTATGTAAATGTAAGTTAAACAGGTTGTGTACAATCCCCTTGGTAAATGGAGGTACTTGTATATCTCTGATCTGCATTTCAAGAATTTTTTTTATTCAACCCTGATTTAAGCGCTGATATTGGAGAAGAGAAAACCAAATATTTAAGTTATTAAAATTCAGTGAAGCTCAGTAATGTTGTTTACTGCAGTCTAATATCGGTGAATTATCTGATCATCAAACCTTTAAAATAATTCAGGGACTTAAATTGGCATTTTACCTTTTTGAATAGATGACTACTATATGATAAGTAAAAAAATATAACATTATTAACCTGTTAAGCCCGAGAGACCCCGGTACCGGGGCCCTCCTGCAACATCTTGCAGGAAATAGTGTCTGAGGGCATGTTCATTTAATAAGCTATGAATGTTTTATATCCATGTAACGGGAAGAAACTCATCTAATTGATCATTTTAATGTTTTTTTTTAAAAAAACTCACAATGCTAACGCTGAGCCTCTGAATTAGCAACGAGCGAAAAATGCTAACAGATGACTGCACCGAAATTCACTCACAAAACCTTATTATTTATCTTTGCTGCACATCTCAACCTATCGTTTCACATCGTGAGGTGACACAGAATCGAGGGGTACCCTTCATTATCACTCAATTATACGGACTCTCGAAGATAATAACAAGAACAGACATCAAAATATATGGCGCTAGGTAGCTAAAAACGCTAACATGGCTCACCTGTGTGGTAGTCAGGTCAAAAGTGGTCTTCAATGGCATTAAAACGATAAAAACTATGCTGAAGTTACTACATAGGTTACTCCAATGTGTCTGTGTCCCTTTGAAATGATTTCTGATAATCCATGAGCAATAAACCTGCTTTTCCGTTTTCAGATGTCAGAGACAGCTTCACTCTGGTGCAAAACTGGGTGCGCGTAGCCCCCACCTTTTTGTTTTACCATGTGTGTGAGTGAGTGGGGAGATTCCCCTTCGATTCTATTGGCTCTACCGGTCAGAAAGAGATGTCAATCACCAACATCGAACAATGAGTTCCAGAGAAACGGTAAAACCCCCATTTCCACCCAAATCACCTCAGAGGTGGAGTTATTTTTGCTAAATCTCTCTAAAAAGGTAAAATGTCACTTGTTTTGCATCAATCTTGATACAGGGTACTTATTATATGTTCTACTTTGGATTCCTAAAGCTGTTATTCTACCTTACCATCATCCAAGGGTAGTTCTCACTATAAGTAAAAAATATCTTTTGGACGGACACTATAATTTACAGGTTTTTACTATGTTCAATCTGAATTTTCTTTAAAATAAAATACATCTATATTAATTCTGACTTTTCTACATCCAACTCACAGGTTTATCAGTACTTTGAGAAGAAAGATTATTAATTTAACCCTTTTAGAAGGGAAGATATGGTCATTTGTTCTGGGAATGTCATTTTCAAGGCTGAGACCTGAAAAACAGGCTCAGGGCTAAACTGGTTAAAGTAAATGCTTACATTAACACAAAGCTGTGTATTGATTTCTTTAACAGCTAGCATAACAGTTTGTGAACAAAGTCTGCTTCATATATTATACTGACATCCTCCTGCTAATTATCCATACTAGTTGAAGATGATTACATATTACATTTACAATATTTTTTAAATATAGAGTCATATACTGCAACACAGATAAGTGAAAAAAGGATGTCACTGATTTCCTTAATAATATTAAAATATGTATTTAACAATGCCATTATAGCTTTATTGTTTTTACAACAGTATAGTATTTATAAGGAGTAAAAAATCATTGCTTGAGTGTCAGAGAAGTTTATTACAAGCCGAGATGAAGTTGATTGGAAGGCAGTGACATTACATGATGTTGTTGGCAGGAAAAGGAACAATCATATTGCACTGTAGTTTCATAAAGGTTCCTAATGTCATTAGTTGTCCTTACATTTAGCTTATGTTATATTAAAGCAGTACACATCTATTATTAAACAATGCTTCATCTGCAGTGAAGTCATACATGTCCACTCTTTGTTATATTAAAGCAATAAACATATTTTATTTAACAATGTTCCATCTGCAGTTAAGACATACAAGCAAGTCTTAATTATATTTGCGTCAAATAATTGGAACAGAGAGCACAATCACAAAGAGATGCATTTGTCATAAACTTGTCAACGCATTCTACCATAAATTCAATTCAAGCCCATTGCCGAACAGAGAAACTGCCATTTTACGGCCAACAGAGAAGCCACAGCCCAGCACCATTGCCTCTAAATGTGTAGCACCAACACTGACACCGGTGTCTGCTGACAGACCCAGTGTAGCTTTCAAAGGACCAGCAGCGGCTGAAGCACTGCCCAGTTCTGCTCTGGCGAAGGCTGAAGCACTGAGAGACGCTGCAGAGGCTACTGCTTCGGCAATGACATTGGGCCCTTTGGCCTCAGCATCAAAAACGCTCCATTCAGCTCGTGCATGACCCAATCCTGCAGATGCGGAAACTCCGGCCTTGGGGATACGCTTACCAGGTTTATCCTCAAGTCCAACTGCATACTTGTCGGTACCTGCATAGGCACCTTTAGCAAAAGCTTTGTGAGGCCGGTCAAACGTGTCGATCATCTCCACTATTCCAGATGTATCATAGGTAACTGCATGGACAAAGAGACATGCATTTAATCTTTATGTTATATAGACTAAACACATATTGAAATATAAGTTCAGATCCTCTTTACGCTCTTAGCGTTACATTATTTTTATAAATGTTAACATGTCATAGCTTGTTGGAGTAAAAACTACATTTGACTGAGAGCTATTGAAAAATACAGAGTGATTCGTTATTTACGTATTAAGTTATTAAGTACATCTTTCAAACTTCACAAAGTCACATGACATTTCTTTTATATTTCAAAATGTCCAGATTAATAGACTTAAAGGTGGGGTAGGTAAGTTTGAGAAACCGGCTCGAGATACACTTTTTGTTATATTCCATGGAATGCTCTTAACATCCCGATAGCAATGAATATCTGAAGTGCTTTGACAAAAAATCCATCAAAAAACGACCAATCCGTTGAGCCGGCCCGGCTAAAATAACTGGATGGCCTACCTGCCTGTCAGCCTTCCATCTGTGCACAAACTTATCTACAGTAGTGCCCTCATTGGTCATGTGCGCGTTCGTGTGTGTTGGAGGAGGGGCTCTGTCATGGCCGGCCCTCGGCATAGGCAGTATAGGCGAATGCTAAGGGCGCATCAACCCATAGGGGGCGGCGGGCGCCCAAAATAAAAAAAATAAAAAGTTAGAAATGAAAAATAATTTTTTTTTTACATTTCATAACAACACAATTTCCAGATTTTGGATCAACAAAGTGCATCTTATTATCTTATACTAACAGAACTACGCATATATTGCGTACAGCGCTCATAAACTATGGCACACCCCCCCCCCCCCCAAAAATCAAGTTGAACTGCCCCAGTCCCAGTAAAAACCAGAGGTTTATGTGAAATTGTTCTTTTTTTGAAATAATGGTTTTAGTGTGCATTTATAGGTTTTAATTTTGTATTTGTATTCATTTAAAATAAATCAAACTCCCAAAAAACATACACAGCTCTGTGTGCTTTTATTAACATTGGAATTTACATTGTAAGCGGCCGCGGGGGTGAGAGCTTTAGAGAGCTCTCTCCTGAAAGACTGAGAGGCTCTAATAACCTCTGCTCAGTGAGGTAAAGGCACGCCTTTATATGATCATTATAGTTATACAAAATAAGAGAATAGGTGAAAAACAGGTATAAAATACTGACAGTAAAAAAAAGTTGTTATTAATAAACAAGAATACAGTTTGAAAGGAGAGTGATTTGTAAAATATCTATAAAGAAAAAGAAAATCTGCTTACAGTTCTGTTTCATATGGGTGTTGAGAGATGTATCCATAGAGCTCATAATGTTGCTCTCAAAGTGCACCAGATTGATGCTTTTAACTTCAATATTATGCCCCCCGGGACCCCCTAGAGCAGTGTTTCCCAACCGAGGGTACGCGTACCCCTAGTGGTACGCGAGGGAACTGTAGGGGGTACGTGGAATTCCAAGGTGACAAGTAAAAAAAATAATAATCCCGTCAAAAATGATAGTGCGTGATTTGTTTCCCTAGGGAGACAATAGTCTGTGGCACAACCGCGCCAAAATCCCACAATGAAAACAGCTGCTTACCTGCAGCCAGAAAAATACTGGTAGGTCTGCGCTATGGATAAATGGCTGAAACCTCTGCTTGCTCTGGGTTCAGGCCAGGGTTCAGAGGAGCCCGCCGAGAAACGTAAGAAAGAGGCCAAACTGAAACCAAGGCAGTACAGTGAAACATATTATTTGGATTCATTTATACTTCTGCGGACCCACCGCAGCCTCAGTGCTTCTTTTGCAGTGAAGTCCTGGCTAATAGTGCGATGAAGCCAGCGCATTTACAGAGACACCAGAGCACCAAACACTCGGGAAGTGTCGATAAAAGTGAAGAATTTTACAGACGAAAGCTGTCGGAATTTAAGTCGAGCCAGACAGTAATGATGAAAGCCACGAATGTGTCAATGAAAGCACTCGAGGCATCTTACGCCGTGTCCCTGCTTGTGGCTAAATAAAATAAAAAACTCACACTTGTTGAGGAGCTCATTCTCCCTGCAGCGACTGCGTTGGCCGAAATTATGATAGACAAGAAAGCAGCCGAAGCACTCAAGGAAGTTCCCCTGTCGAATAACACCGTATCCCGTCGGATCAATGATATGTCTGTTAATATAATTGGACAAGTGGTGAACAAAATAAAACTAGCCGGTCAGTTCCACTCCTCCATAGTAAGCCCACCCCGGAGGTCGAATTAACCTTAAATGTTTCCATCTTAAGCTTAGTTAGTTGGTTAGTTAGTTTACTATATAAAGTTTAGTTTAGGATTTTATAACGGTTCTCAGACGCGGAGGGATACTGATTTGTGAAAAGTAACAACAACTATTCCCTGGATATCCGCTCATTATATCACGGCTAAGAAACATCAGATTGCTTGATTTGACTTGTCCGTTTTATAAACATATACTAACTGTGCTTAACCCCTCCCAAAAAAAAGTTGTAAATGACTGGTGAAAAGAAACTGCTAGGCCTATACTGATTCTGGATATTATTTTGCTAAGTGTTTTGTTCCTGAATTAAAGTTTAAATGCCTGTTTAAAGGGGACTTATTCAAAGGGGCTCCATGATTTAAGCCTAAATGTTACAAGATATATATATATATATATATATATAATCATATGAAATACATATATTTCATATGTATTTATTTGATTATATTATTTATTTTCAAGGCAACATATTCATTTTTATTTATTTTTATTGAGTGATTTAAGTTAAAATTAAGAAAATGCCTGAGAATTAGATGTTCAAATTAAGGAGATGAAATAAAGTTATTTTCATTCAATAATCAGTTACGTTTTACTTGTGAAGGATCATCAGCACGTATGAGTGAGGGGTTACTCATGGTATGACAAAAGGCTCAGGGGGTACACAAGACAAAAAAGGTTGGGAACCACTGCACTAGAGGAGGTGAGGTCCCCCCCCCCCCCCCACTTAAATCATGTTCAAATGGATAGGAAACTAAATACAGTTGCACACATCTTGTGTCCATATCTTTCTGTTTTGGTGGTCATGCCACAACCGTGCACGCACGAGTCATAGTAAGTGTCTGCATTTTGGGGGGGGGGGCGCCAGCTAAAATCTTGCCTAGGGCGGCAAATTGGTCAGGGCCGGCCCTGGGCTCTGTAAAGAAGGGGCAGATTTTTTCCGGTTGTGTATTTTCAAATTCTAGCGCACTCGAGCTGGTTTCTCCAAAATTACCTACCCCACCTTTAATTATTTGTATGTCTCCGATTAAATGCAATGTTCTTTGTGCAGTGAGTAGTGCTCTTGAATGCAGCTCAACCCTGTGCTCCCTTGAGACGAAGATCAGCGCACTAATGGACTGAGTCTCCTCCTCTCTCAGTGGTGGGTAGAGCACTTAAGCCTGCCACTGGTCTCACCCCACCTTAGTTTTTTATTTTTTTCTTGTACAGACTTTTAATGTTCCATCGGTCCTTTATCCCCTTTTAACCCTCCTATTGTCTTCGTTTCCCCCCCTTCTTTGGTGTTCGTGTTCAAATTTGACCGGTTCTGTTTTAACTGCTATTACATTAACACAACAACCATTAATCACCAAATTTCATTTAACACACTTTCAAACTGTAAATATTGTATCAGACTATACATGAAAAACTGCAGTAAATATACAAAGAATAGACACTCAACATGTATTGCGTGTGCCAGGTGTGATCCATGTGGGGGGATGGACACATAAGGGGGGGGGGGACACATCTAGAGTATGTGTGTGTGTGTCTGTGTGTGTGTGTGTGTGTGTGTGTGTGTGTGTGTGTGTGTGTGTGTGTGTGTGTGTGTGTGTGTGTGTGTGTGTGTGTGAAAATGGATGATTGACAGACGGATGGACAGAAAGGAGGAGAGGACGCTTGACAGGTTGCTAAATGACAAAATATGTTCTGTTGTTTACAAACTCAAAACACATCTATTTATCTTGTTGTTTAATGGTTGGCCCAAATATTGGTTCAAATGGGGAATGTGTGAAATCATGTGTGAAAGTCTTTTTCTCAAAGTAATGTTGTGTTTTTCAGAACCTCGTGTGGAAACACAAAATGCTTCTGCACCGGAGGTGAGTTTGAGAAAAGTTATAGAATTTAAACGTTTGGTTCACAACACTTTAGCTCGGCAGGGCTACATTTGTGTATGTGTTTTATCTGATCCGGATGGTTACTAATTCCTTTTCATTATGGCGGTAATTTTTGACCATGTTACAAAGTTGACTAAATCATCCAAAATGCAATGAAAGTGGTGATCAGTAATTGTATATGTTCAAATGTCTACTGTGAAGGATATCATAAAGCCTGAATGCAATCGAATGTGAAACAATAAAGTTATGATTGATGAAAGTAGTACATCGGTCAGATTTGACCTGAAGACACCCAATTTAGTAGGATTAACACTCAAACACATCAGCCCGCCACATTCGTTTGACTAAAGTTAGAAGTCAACTAAATGTTAATCCTAAATATAGTATATTTCTTTGAGTGAAGAATGCACTTAAAGACGATGTTGCGTACCTGCCATCCTCACGGTTTATTATTCTCTCTGAAAAACAAAGAGGAAATGTTGGCAGCAGATTAGAGAAAGTGTTTCTCTGTGGGAACCATCTCAACTGGAAACGTAATGGTAAAGGAAATTAAAATATTATATCAGATGAAAAAATGTAGTATTCAGTTCTGAATTAGATGCAAACGTATAAATCACAAATTGGTTTATATCATGAGCTATAAATCCTAAAAAGTATGTATACATTTTGTTTGCATAATAAACTTTTCTAAATAGATAACTTACCTGAAGGAGTCGATGTGAAGGAGCTCTGTGTCAACGAGTGAGCAAGAAGTTAACTGAGAGCATAAAACCAATAAAAAAAAAAAAATGAAAGTTTGTTGACATTAGGTGCGTCGGGTCATAATTAACCGTCCACCATCCGAAACACAGATATAAAAAATATTGAAAAAGAAACACATAAAGCAATATAGCCCAACTGACCTTCCTATATTTAGTTTTTGACTATAATAAAATGAGTCTATCTCCTCCTTGTGTAACAGAAAGCAAAAGAGACAACTAAAAGGGTGGATTTATGTGTTCAATGGTTAATGATTTGCTTAATAAAGACACACAACTTGTTACAAATTAAACCACCCATGATGGTCATCATTTTCTCCTGAGTGAAATGTATAAAAAGGAAAAGTGGAGTAACTTAAACCTTTTCTAGTGTATTATAGAGAACATTGACTTTCATGTATTCGCTTTTATTTTATTAATTTTTCGTAATTATCTTTCAAATGTCTATAGCCAGCAAGGTGATTGTTTCTTCCTCTTACTCAGTTGGCCTCTAACAGCAGAAAGCACTGGGCCATAATTTACTCTTATCAGTTTAATGACCTGACAGCCCTACACCTCCATGCTGTGTGAAAACCAGCAAAAAAGAGGAAGGGGCAGATGTGCCCAAAAAAATCTAATTTAAATGAATACTGCTGTAGGGTGTAGGCATATAACAATTAAAAATAACTGAAGAGAAGAATAATAATGCAAAATTAAAATAATATATAGGTTATTTTATCATTTCCTCTTTGATACTGAGGTATTCTCCATTCAGGCTCAGAGTTTCGTCTTGCTTCTTTCTTTGCATAATGCACTAAAGATTCTAACTTGCACTTGAGCTATTGCTTGTTACTCAGATTTAAATTCACTCTTTTGCTCTATCGAATATCCCTTGGTACAGAATTTACCAAGACAAATTCTAAATACTTGCGGGAAGATCCCACAAAAAGCCACCCTCTCCTGTGGAAGAAAGCACATAAACTGCTAATGTGTGTGCGCAAAACATGTCATATGATGTGAGACTGACAGCATCATCAGTGGATGGGTAGGCCGCAGTCATATTCCTATCTGGATTCTAAACTCAGTTGGCTCGGGTGAACTGGTCCTCTCTTCTGGAGTGAAACTACGTTTCCTGAGATTGAGGACACTACATCCAAACCTTCTAATTTAGTTTTAAGCTCACCTCTTTCTGGACTTCGCCCCTTTCTAGTCACCCATACACTATTCCTGAACTTAAACGGGAAAGGTGTGATAGTTAGATACGACCTGACCTTTGCCCTAGGTAGCTTTTCCATACATAGGAATATATTCAGCCTTGTCAAATTGATTGGAATGTCCCAATTTGTTTTACTGTTTTTATGATCCACTCTTTGGCTGCTCTAACACCTGAGACGTATATGGTAATGACCAGATAAGTATGCTCCCATTATCCTGTAAGAGTGACACAACTATCTAATTTTTAAAGACACTGTGTTCCCTGTTGCTCTGGTCAGAGGATATACATTTACATACGTTTATGACTCCCTCCATTATCAAAGATCACAAGGAAATACTTGTTCCCACTGGGAGTGCGGGTCGGAAAAGGACCTGCTATGTCAGCACTACAACTGTTATTTTATGAAAATGTTCAGGTTGAACTTTCTTGAACCCATCTACCTCATACACATTGATGACATGTTGATCCGTGTGTGTTGTAAGTGCAGTCGCAGTTTTGGTATGAGGATTTTATTGTTGAGACAATATTTTCTCATCCGAATCAGGCGCACATGACGCAAACTGCTGTGTAATTCACGGACAACCTGCGGAGCTTCTACAGGAGGCACGTGAATACTTCCACCATTTTTCCATATACTAGGAAATATGGCAGTCAGGTGGTTAACTCGTCCCCTGCTTTGAGCAAGTGCATCAACTTCAGTTACCTTGATAGTCAAAATCTATCTTACTTATGTGGCTCTTAACTCTGCAATAAGACTCCATTGATGGGCATGTGTCAGTGCTTCACCTTTCACATTGGTAAACTGCTTTTGTTCCTAAGAATGAAGCTCTTCTTTACCTGCTTTGTAACAATAATCACTATCAGAAACAATACGGATGTGTGTTATTTTACGTTTTTTAGCAAAAAGAAGACCCTCGACTGCGCTGTACCCGGAATCACACCTTTTCCTTTGCAAAGTAATTCACCTGAATTAGTTTTCATTATAAAAGCCCAAGTAGCTGCTTGGTCACCTTAGTTATTTTGGGAGAAGCGGTTTTCTGTAAGGGTTTCATTGTTCCCCTTTGTAATGAAAGGACTTTTTGAATCTCCCTCTTTTCTTAACAACTGTTTGAAATCTGACTTGGTTAAGAGTTGATTTGTTAATTGGTGAGAGCAAAACTCTTCCCCTTGGCGTGCTGGGGGTGGGTAGCCTGCTTTGGGAGAGTTCCTTACAATCTCCAGATCTTCCTCTCTGTGTTGAGGCCATAAAACCTTTGAATGGGTCGCTCTGTGGTCTGTGGTCTGCGGTGGTAGATGTTCTTCCTCTTCAGAGGTCACACCTGTGTGCTGCGTCTGTCTGCAGCACCTCAGGAGCACATAAAGGGGGAGGTATTTGTGTGTGAGTGCATGCTAGGACCTATTCTCTTTGCCAGAGCTGCTGCTATTCCTCCTGCATGTTTTAGCTCCATATTAGCAGGGTTCACTAACATGGTTTGTTGATCCAGTTTAAGATTTTCAATATCTGCCATTATTATTTCCAACATTCCTTTTACCTGAATATCATGTCTAACAATGTGTTTTCTTCTATGAGTATTAGATGGGTTACTCATAAATGGCGTTTGTGAGCTATCATCCCCGTAGGGTGGAGGTAGGGTCTCAGACATTATACCACCTGCTTGTTGCTCTCTGTCTAAACAGTATTCTAACAGGAACGTATTTAGGTTGCGGTATGCCCGTGGGTCTAGGCTAAGCCGACCATGGGGGGCAGAAGGTCCGGATCTAGCTTCTGTGTATCCCTCCCAATCTGTGGCTGGCTCTGAGTCATTAAACTGCGTTCTAACCTCATCCGCCATTTTTTAAGGGCTTAAGTTCACTCTTTTATACACATGCAATTTCCTAGGCTATCACACCGGAGGGCCAGTCCGACTATACCGTCACTTGGTTCTAGGTTACTCTCCTGGATTCAGCTAGTGCATGTGGATACCTCAACTAAGAGGGTTAAGTATCGAGCTTCGAGCTTTTCCAACAGCCTAGGTACCCTTAGACCTATGGTTTATCTTTATTAAATATCCTATTAACTCTTCACCACGTTATGTTTTAATGCAAACGTTCTAACTGCAGCTCTTTGTCAAGTCCTACCTATAAGTTTCAAAGTAATTGGACAGGTACTGAGCAGTGCTCCTACGGCTGACTTCACTAATAACTACTAGCCACCAAACCTGTGCATTAGGGACCACAGGGGCTTCCCAGTTTGGCTAGTGGAAGAAGAGCCTACTGTAGCTTCTTTAACAGACAGCAATATCCGATATAATATAACCCTCAGTCCGGTGCAATAGTATCAACATTAGTTACTACACTTTTAGGTTTAAACATTTATTCTTGGATTTGGGTAGGTATTATATTAAGACTTTCAGCCTGTATTTCGCTGATTGAGACTCATCGACCGTCGTCACTAGGCCGTTTTGGTTCTTGTAGTTTAACTCTGTAAAAGTATAACTTCTCACAGAGCCCCACAGTTGGGCGCCATGTAGGAGTCGGGAGGGCTGATCATTTATTCCGGCAAATTACTCTGACCTACTAATTGACCTAACAGAAGTTATTGAGTCTATGTAAGTTTACTGCTTGGCTCAGATCCACCAACGTCAGCAAGATCTCACCTCTATTAACTCCCCCGAAGAACCAGGTTCAATTAACTGCGGGTCGTCTAATTTAGACGACCCGCTAAATCTGTTTAAGCGATCCTGAAGGATTTTGATATCAGTAATGAGGTGTGGCCCTACCTAAGTGTGAGTGTGGCAGTGTGCAATCTCACCTTTTAAGCAGGATAGGAGAGCACAGATGTCTTTTAAGTTGTCCCAATCCAAAAGGTGGGATCAGTTTATTTGAAGAAAAATGTATCCACACTTATACTGGGTTTCTACCTTCTCTCTTTACAACATGACAATCCTACAAAACATATCATGCTGTGGTCATGTTCTAATATGCAACCCTAAGTCACAGTTTTACATTTATTACACTAAATTGTAACTTCAACTGCCCAATTCAGTTGTGATTTTTAAATCTCCCGATAGAATTTAGAGGCATCTCCTCATAAAAGACCGGTGATAATAAAAAGCACATTCAAACTTTCATTCACCAAATCAATTCACATCAATTCCATACCTATTTCCGCATGAATTCGGAGGACCTTTCCTCACAGGTGGCGGAAGACTAATGTCGTGGATATTTTTAACCTTGTCAATACTGTAAAAATGTACAATGAGAGGAATCAATAATAAAATGGTGAAAGCAAAAAGAGTTGTCTTAGTAGTTCTTTATCCAAGCTTGAATGGTATAGGATTGCAAAGAGTGGACGCAGAGGCAAATGTGCGTGTGTGATTTATAGAGGACTGTTGCTGTGCAAAAGGAAAGAGATAACACCTTCTCCTAACTGTTATCTTACAATGCTCTCATAAGGAACAAGAGCCTCATTGTTCAAGTACGACCTTGGCAGGAAGCTACCGTGGGATACAACAGGTTGAGCTGACCAAACCATTTATCAACATAATGTCATCATTTTGGATCTGTGAGCTAACCACGCCCCGTTCATTTGCATATAAGAAATGGAAATGTGTCATTATGAAATACAAGTCCCCTGACATAAATAAATGTGTCATTATGAAATAAAAGTATCTTGAAATAAATAAATGTGTATTTAAATGTACATGTATACATATGTATTGCGTCATTTATTTATTTCAGAATTTATTTCATAGGCATATTTATATATATATTTATATATATATGTATTTATTTAATTTTGGCTTAAATGGCATTCCATAGCTTGCTTCCAATTTCTCCTTCAAGGTGTCAGTGTTGTTTACAAGCTGTTTCTGCTGCCACCAAGCGGCCAAATAAGTTATTACCACAGAAATAGCCTGTTACAGTATAGCGTCATGTTGTTTGCATTGTATTTTTGTTGTTGTTGTTGTTCCCATCTCCGACCACTCTACTGGAAATAAACAATGTGCTTACAGGTAGAGTTAATAAAAAATGCAAGTTATACAGTGAAAACATATCAGTTTCAGCGCTAGACACAAGAAGAAGCTACATCTTCATGATACATTTCGTGACAGGAGGGTTTTACGTTTGCATGAAGCAAGATTTTTTGCATTTTCACAAGACTTGTCTTGGTTTTAGAAGAATGTGTTAATCAGATCAGATTAAATTGTATTAATTGTCTCTTTTCTGTCCCTCTCCCCTCTAGGGTTTTTCCAAAGGGTTTTGGTTGTGTGTGGACCTGTGGTGGTTTTGCTATTGGCTGCTGTATTGCCACTCCACAAAAAGAGGACTAATCATCACTCTGATGGTGAGTACTCTATAACACTTTTAATAGTAACTCATTCAAGACAAAGAGAAATACTTGAGGCGTTACACTGAGAGCACCAAGACTGAGGGGATTTCTATTTTCTTTTCCTCTCTGTTTGCTTTTCAATTAAGTGCAAAAGCAATGGAGTTTCAAATAATGTTCACTCTCTTTAGATTCATCACTACCAGAAATCCCTTTCACAATTACACAGCTTTTTTGACATGTTTATTAAAAACATGTGGATTATAGCATATATGTACACTAAACGCTGCACTGATCAATATTCCTACATCATCAATGGCTCCCTTTTTTAAAGTGAGAACATTCACTCAGACTGACTAACACATAGAGATCTATAGCTCTAGTGTTTTGACAACTTTCAGGTCATTTAATTTTTCCACAGTACTGGTTTGATCACAGTTAGAGCCTAACTGGTGGACTTAATGGCAGGAACGGTTCTAGGAGGGGCAGGGGGGGCCAGTGCCCCCCTAACACTGACCTCTGACCCCCCTGTGGCCCCCCTAAAAATGAAAAGTGAAAAAAATGAAAAATGTATGATTTATTACACGATTTATTGAATGACGGAATAGGCGGAACTAACGTTATTCGTCATTCTAGTCGGACCCATTAGAGCGGAGTACTCAGGACCCATTAGAGCGGAGTACTCAGGACCCATTAGAGCGGTGCACTCACCTTCACTGTCCGGCTGAAGCGCGCGAAAAACAAACACTTTTCATCTCTGATCATCAGAGGCTGTTGCATCCAAGAAAGACTGATTGAAACCTACGTTTCGAGAGACTACCACGATAATCGAAGGTGAGTTAAACTATTGAATCCGTGTAATTGTAGATGTAAAGTAGAGATGTAACTGTTCATTGCCTTTATTTTTATATAAATATGATATGGTGTTAGTGCAAACATTGCACTATAACTTAAGCTAACAGTAATAACTATAAGATATATCTGAAATAAATAAGTGTACTAAAACAAATACCAATAACTGTATTGCATTGTTTTCTTATGTGCAATTACTTCATACTGTCTAGTTCTCTTTTTCGTCCTGCATTTATTGTGCCCCCCTCAGAAAATAACTGGCCCCCCAGTCAAATTGGTCGAGAACCGCCACTGCTTAATGGAGCATTCACCGCCAATAAACCACTTTTTCTGAGTTGTTTGAGATCAAAAAAGGAGCTTAAAGGACATTCATTATTATACATTAATGTATGTCTGTGTCTGCTGGAGCATAGATATGTATAGGCTAAAAGTGATAATGCTTTAGTGTTGAGATTTTGGCATTTTGTGCCCAAAACAACAAAAACAAACTATATGTATAATATCCTTATTCAGCTTAAAATCTTCAGAGTTCGCTCCTTCACTAAAACAGCAGCTTAGGTCAGCTTAGGTTCACAGAAGTAGTGGACATTTTCACAGAGAAAATACGTTTCAAAATGTCTACAGAAACCTCTCAAACCACATGGACACACTCCACTTCTCTGTGTACTCTCATATGTTCCAAACACTCGTATTTTCACCACGACACAATAACAGCTTCCTCTTACAGTATGTATTCTCATTCTACATGTTGACAGCTTCTGCTTTCATATCCCACAAATGCATTTCAAAGAAGGACTCGACTGTGTTTCCGGTATGTCGTCAATTAGTCTAGGCCTATATATTATTTTTTTCATGTCCAAGCCTCGAGTAATAAGGACCAAATCTACTGAATTCTCACTCAGATAAAACTAAAATATGATTATGTCTACAATCAGATAGAGGTTTCCAGTGAATGCACACAAAAGCATTTCTGTTGATTATATCTGTGCATGATATCATTACCGACTTCTTACCGCACTACACCAGTGATGAAACTAATCAAGTACATTAGCCAAGTTTTGTACTTAGAATATAAATTCATGTACCATTTCTGAAAAACATTTGAATGATTCACGCTATATGCTGTGATGCTTAATGTTACATTGATTATTTGTTTTTATTGAGGGAAAACATTCTTTATTATTGTATTATTTTGATTCAAAGATACTGCAGCAATGGACAATACTCTGTTCTTAAAAAACACATAATTTACAAAAAAACTTGGAGTAACATTGAGCTGCCAAAAAAATTCAAAATTACCAAAATGAGTTAAAAGAGGAATTTGATGGCACTGTGAAGATAAACATGACGTGTATGCCACTTCATGTTACAAACAAACACAGTTAAAATGTCAATCTTCTCTAAATGTTCTAATAAATGACTTAACTAAAATAAGAAGGGAGGAGAGTTCAGGGTGTCGTGTGTTTGTGGGAGGGACTCCATCATTTAGAGAAGTGAACAGTTCCTGCTTTGGCAGCGAAGACGGAAGAAAGCAGCTTTAAATCATCAGAGCCTCAAACATGAACGCTCGTCACTCTCTGATCTGCTTCTTCTTCCTCAGTGAGTACGATCACTCACTGTTCCTGTAAATGTGTCTCTTTTTAACAAGTTATTTTTCTTTCTTATATTTTTTTTAATTAACAGTCCGTTAAACGTTATAGTGGACGGTAAACGGCTCTCTGTTTCCTCACCTCTCGTATCAGTTTAACATGTCATTGGTTTCCGTGGTTACAACAGCAGGATGATAGGGGTTTGAGTCACTGTGGTGACATACGTACTTCTACTATAAGTAAAATAAGAAATACTTGGTAACATTCATACATTAAAACCCCATTTCAGAGTGTATAGATTTTCTACTGTGTATTTTCTACTTTTTAATGTTATTTTAATTATTTTGAGATGTTTAAATTCTTTCTACTTATGTACAATGTCTTGTTTTGTTTTTTTATGCTGCTACAACGCAACAATTTCCTATTTTGGGATCAATAAAGTACCACTTATCTAATCAAAGTACAAAAGTATTATCATCCAAATGTACCTGATATAGTAAAAGTTGGCTTCTTGTTATGCTGAATGTCACATTTCAGAATAGTGTGGCTTCATCACTTTAATGTTTTATCTGGTCAAAGTGGAGCTCAGTTAAAAGTCTCTCCAAGGGATCAACACAATTTTATCCGTATTTATTAAACTAATGATAATGTATTTGTTGATCATATTTTGTATTTCTAATTTGAGTCTGCAATGTAAGTTATCAAATATATTATAATTAAAGTAAAAGTAGCAGAAAATGAAAATACTCAAGTAATGTAGTATTACTTCAGCTCAATATTGCACTTAAGTACACAACTTGAGTAAACATATTTAGTAACTTTCCACCGCAGGAATGACTTAAATATGTCTTTTATTGAGATTCCTATTGACCTTCCTCAATCAGAAAGTACCCTATTATCTGAGGGACACGATTATTTCTGTTTCATTTAATTTCTCATAAATATTAGTTTATTATATTTCTGCATTGTTTTCCAAATAAAAATGCATTGCAGTACTTTTTGTTGTATTTAGGAAGTAACAGATACATTGATTGGTTGATTGAAGACCCAGGTCCTGTTTACCCTGTTGTTTATTAATATTGACGCTGAACATGATCCCTGACCTATTGTTTATGTTTTCGGTTTGCACATAATCATAATGTCAGATTTTTTATCTTATTTTATCTCTTTATATTTGCACTCTTTACACTAAATGCTGCAATTTCCCTCGGGATAATAAAGTGTATATTATATATTCATATTTCTGTTAACATTACAGACTGGTTGAGCTGGGCAGCTCCCAGTGTGACACTGTGGCTCTATTACAGATTTATGTAACTGAAATCAGACTACAGTGTATTACAGGAATCACTCAATCAAAGTTGATTTACTGAGCCAAATATCACACATTTGGCTCAGGGGTCTTTACAGTTTGTACAGAAATATAGAACATATTCTTTCCAACAGCACTGGGGGATGGAAACAGTGGGCTCATCAACGCACAACATCTCGACCGTACAGAAACTGAAGGAGGAAACATCACAGTTGCATGCTCCTTTCATTTCCGTGGAGGAAGGAAGATGTTCTGTAAGGGAAAATGTGAAGAAGGAAACATTCTGGTAGAAACGACCAGAGACTCAGCTCAGAAAGGCCGATACAGCATCCAATATGTGGAAGGATATTATCTAGCACGTCATACAGTTCTGTATGTGAACATCACAAACCTGACAAAGTCTGACGCAGGACCGTACCAATGTGGTCTGAAGGAAAGATCTTTTCTTTTCCCTGACTCATACCAGGACTTTGAGATCAGAGTTACAGATGGTGAGTTTTCTACTGGCAGTTTTGGATTTAACTGTTCACTGACACCTGCTGATGTTTCAAATAACCCCATATGTTTAGTGTTACAGTTATATTTAGAGCTGCATATTTTAAATGCTCCTTTTATAAAAAAAAAAACGGTACCACTTTACAATAAGACTACCCTTATAAAGGATTCATAATTAGGTTATTAATTAGCTTATGAATCAGGTTGTAAACCCTTTATAAATCAATCAATCAATCAATCAATGTTTATTTATATAGCCCAATATCACAAATGTTACATTTGTCTCAGTGGACTTCACAGTTTGTACAAAATATCAGTATGACAATACGACACCCTCTGTCCTTAGACCCTCACATCGTACAAGGAAACACTTCCGAAGAAAACCCACAGTTTAAAGGGAAAAATGGGAGAAACCTCAGGGAGAGCAACAGAGGAGGGATCCCTCTCCCAGGACGGACAGACGTGCAATAGATGCCGTGTGTAAATTGAAAAGATAATACATTTGCAACATAGGTAGTCCAAATGTTTGGAAATGCATGTGTGTATAATAGGAAGATGAATCCACGAGGATATCCGTCCAGGACCTATGATCCAGGACCACAGCCACGACTCAAGATCCAGGGCTCGCGATGCAGGACACAGGACCGCAGGATCATCCATGACTCCGGATCCCAGCGTATATAGACACCAAAAAGAAAGAAATTTGGGGAAGCTGGGTTAATCGGAACATGGGAGTACACAGGTATAGACAGAGAGAAGGAAGAAGTAAGATGTCCCCCGACAAACTAAGCCTATATCAGCAAAACTAGGGGCTGAATCTAATCAGCCCTAACTATAAGCTTTATCAAAAAGGAAGGTCTTAAGCGCACTCTTAAAAACGGATAGGGTGTCTGCCGCCCGAACACAAACTGGAAGCTGATTCCACAAATGTGGAGCTTGATAAGAAAAGGCTCTGGCTCCCATTGTACTTTTAGAGACTCTAGGAACAACCAACAACCCTGCATTCTTGGAACGCAATGCCCTAGTAGGACAGTAGGGTATAATGAGTTCTTTAAGAATCATTAATCATTAAGAACCATTTATAAACCAGTTCTAACAGTTTTCATACATCAACACGGCTCACTATTTGGCAAGATGACTAAGCCTTATATTGGCTACTTAGCGAGAATCAACTCAGTGAGCAACAGATAGCAAGGATGCTGGCCGATGAAGGAGACGAAGTAAGCTAAGTAGCCATAAGGCTTAGCAGTACAGATAGATGTGGGCTCACAAGCAGCCGGTCACAGTCGCCCTGTTTATCTCATGTCTTATAAAAGCTCAATAAGGATTTATAAAGTGTTCACAACTTAATTAATACATTAATTACAAACTATTCGTAAACCCTTTATAAGGGTAGTCTGATTGTAAAGTGATACCAGAAAAACTGTTAATCTGCTACACACCCAAAAACGACTACAAACATTACAGCTAATTTAAATATTGTTGCACAAAACATTAATTACCGTCTTCATTTAACGGATTGATTTAAATTATTTATTTATTTATATGTTGCATTTCCTTTTGTTTCACAGTTCCAACATCTTCAAAACCAGAAGTGACTCCGCGACCTTTTCCAGCATCAGCCCCATCAGCCTCCCCACTGACCACCACTCAGAGTCTGAGCTCCGTACCTTCCTCAGCCTCCCCTGAACGCACCACGCAGCCTCAACAGGGACAGACAGCTTCAGATGGACACGGTACTTTTAGTTTGTTGTTTGTGTTTGTGGACCAAGAAGTATCCGAGTAAAGAAGGTGTTCTTCTGCTCTCAGGTGTGGTGCTGTACGTTGGTCTGATTCTGCTCGTCATGTTCATCGTACTATCGGCTGCGTTGCTGATATTCTGCAGGAAGAGAGCCAGGAAAGGTGAGGCTAAAGGAAACACACACGCATCACAACGGCCAAAACAAAGGGACCTTTAGCAACTTATTTTGAACACACTGCTCTAAAAGTCAATAATGTTGCTCCATTGTTTCCCTCGTAACATCTGTGATAATATGACATAACTATTGACATTTAGATTTAAACATTATGTATTGTTTGATTCAAGTCAACTTTAATACACTTTCTAAATTCTGTGATCTGAATAATATGTATTTAAATCCTAATTTAAGAAGCTTTTTTGACCAAATCACTCACTGATTCTGATTGTTAGTCCGTAAAACCTTTTAGTTTTCTTTATTTGTTCTAAATGTTTCAACTTGACTGTTTAGTTTAATGTTTTCTAAAAATGTATTGTTTAACAGGCTGAGTTTATCCCTGTGTCTGGATTCATGGCACTTCAGTTCCACAGTCACATTTCTAATACAAATTATACATGTCTCTGATGCTCCTGAAGACTTCATCTGTCATGTAACTAGGGCTCACTTAGTGTTTGCAGTACAGATATGAGGCTGTGGAATTGAAGTGACATGGGGAGAGGAAAAGGGAATTCAGAAACTCCGCTAAACTCAATTTGAATCATTTAGAACAAGTACGAAGAGTCTTTTGGAAAAACAATGTTGATCAGTGGGTTGGTGTTATATACACACAGAGGTAGATACACAGCTCATTCATCGTTTGAGTCTGGTTGCTTTTTAACCCAAAATGGAGTTCAGGTCTGCCCAAAATCTTACATTTTTTCTTATAAAGTTTTGTTTTTGAAGCTCATGAACTGCATTTCTTTCAGAACCTCCTATGAAAACTGAGTATGTTTCTGATACAGAGGTGAGTTCGAGTAAATCTGGGATGTATTCATGTTTGTAAAACCAGCTGATATCAATACTAACCTGTTCTCACTTCCTGCAGACTAACCAACTGTATGAGGAGATCAGAGAGGAGGACAAAGGGAGCAGTTCTCCTCCTGTAGAAACATCCACCATTTACTCCTACGCCAAACCAAACCAACCAAACGGAGTCGAATCCACAGACGAGTACAGCTTAGTCACTGCAGCCACTGCTCAGAAGGAAGTAAGTCAGAAGAGTGGGAGGGGTTTAGGTTTTCAGCTACACACCCCCTAAATAAACTTGAGAGGTTTTAAAAGGTGATGGGTTAGATTTGATCCCACTTGACAAAAGCCAACTCTCCATCTCACACTGAAAGACGACAGACGATATGACAAATGAAAGTGTTTTTTATTGTACAGCAGAGGACACATTTTAAATTAAACACATTTGGTTGTAAACTAACTTAATCTACTTACATCTATGAAGAATGTGTTCATCAAGAGATACAACTAACAGAAAACAGAAAGAAGAACAAGGCTAGATCATATCTCAATACACAAGCTTCCGTTGATCTTAACAGGAAGTCCTCGGACTGAATGTGGAGGTGTGAGGGGGGGGGAGGAAAAAGTGCCGTATAAAAAAAACTGATTTTCGGGTTGATAAAGCAAAAATAGATTTGTACATAAAACCAAAAACAGAAGCAGTACACATCCTGAAATGATGATCATGTGACAAATAACGATGTATTTGTTTTCTTGCAGGCTAAAGATGACTCGGGTAATCTCAACTACTCGGAGCTGGATTTCTCAAAAAGTGGCGCTGCCCCGCTCCACAGCGCCCCCTGTGGCTACACAGATAGCGTCCTCTACTCTGATCCTCGGGTAGCACAGAGCTCCGACGTTAACCTCGCAGAAGACGCTTCACCTTCTCTTTACTCCACTGTTTCTTTACATCAGTAGCTTCAAATCTGTCATTTCCAAATGTACTTTCTCAGTGACGGACAGGTGAACACAAAGTTGTGTCATTACGCATTTTAAATGTATCTGGTAAATAACTTAAAGGTCTCCTATCATGCAAAATGCACTTTTTAATGTCCTTTAGGTTACTCACGCAGTGTCAGTAAATAAAACCCTCTCTTTTCCTCCTTACCAAAATCTCTAAAAACGGGGGCACAACGGAGCTGATCCAGATGTGCGTCCGATATGATGTAATATCTGAAATGTGGACCCACGGCCCTTTCAGAAACGTTACTATCAGAAAAAATGCACGACGTGTTTTGGACGTAAAATGGTCTTTGTTTACATTAGCATCGCTAACACTCAGAGCTAACGCTACTGGAGAGAGTATGTGTAAAAAAGCAGGAAATAAAGAAAGGAATTCACCTTGTGGTAAACCCGCCAGAAAGAAAGCATTTGAGCTCCATGCTGTTTCAGAAATAATCCTTGATGTGGTTTGGAACATGATGGCGTTTAATCACGGCAGCGTTTCTTCTGAGCAGGCATTAGCTCCCCCTCCTCTTTTTTTTTTTTTCAAGCTCAGGACCCCGAATCAGCGTTTCTCTAACAGCTGAAACAGAGCGATATGAGAGATTTCTAAAATGCATGATCTGTTTGGTATTTTGAGCAAAACACATCATAGACATGTTTTTATATATTTGTATATATCTGAGACCCAGAATATATGCCTAAAAATAGCATGATAGGAGACCTTTAAAAGAACTAAAGTTATTAGAGCAGGTCTCCCTTGAAAAAGAGATCAATGATCTCAATGGGATACACCTGGATAAATAAAGGTTTGAAATGAAAAATTAGAGTTTAGTTAACTTTTTTGATTTTGTTTGAAAATATAATACCAAACACTGTCAAAAAAATAAATGTATTTCGTTTTAAAATGTAAAGTATCAGATATTTTTATAAGTTAATGTGTTTCTCTGCATCTGAAGACTTTAGTATATCTTGTTACTGCAATCAAATGTTGTATTTATTCTGTCTTTTTCATAACTATATTTAATGTGTTTAGTTGATAGCTCTGAGCATCGTCAGATTACTGTCAGATTAAAATGTCCTTGTCAATAGCATTTACACATAAATGTATATTTTGTTGAAGCTTAGAAAACCTGTAGATTAAATAAAAGAAAATGGACACTGTGGACTCAATGCTGGCAAAATGGTATTATGACAGCTATACGAATAATTGTACACACATGTGAAATTGTTACTGCATTAAGTTACAACCAAGTCCAGTTTTAATGTAAATCCACACTTGAACATAATGGCATGAAAAAGTAGAGTGTTTGGAGGAGGACTCGCATCATTTAGAAAAGTAAAGCAGTTCCTGAAGACAGAACAGAAGCAGCAGTAAACCATCAGAGACTCAAACATGAACGTTCGGCACACTTTGATCGGCTTCCTCCTCCTCAGTGAGTATTTATATCAGTCTCTCCTTCGTTTTACTGCTATTGAGCTTTATTTTCTTTATTTAATAACAATAGGTCAACTAAGGTTTGCATTGTCTTGTCATCATCTCATATCAGTCCAATCACATGTTGGTTTCTGTGGATAAATATGATGCTCAGAGTTAGTACCAGTGCCTTTTTTAAAAATGCAGATTATTACAGGTATTAGTTCCTCAAATAAAAGCAATTGGTAATTTGCAGTCAACTATTGTTCTTTTGGTTTTATAGTTGCCTTTTCTGTTGAAGAGTCAAGTAGTTTTTCTGTCGCTTCAGCCCGAATAACTAGCTTTGTGATACAAATATTAGTTGACTTTATTTGAAGCAGCTAAAGAGGAAGAACTGCAGCAGTACACATCTTTTAGCGGTCTGTTCACAAACTGAGAGCTGTTGTTTTATAAATGCATTTTAAGCTTTTCACATACTTCATCACAATACAAACTTTTTTAAGTTTCTAATGAACATTAAACATTCTATTTTGTTAAAGATCTCTTCTGCTTTTTAAGTTTGATCTAATATATTCATATTTCTGTTGGATTGAGTTATAACAGACTGCACGAACTGGGCAGCTCCCAGTAGGATCAATGAATGATTAATGTAACTGTGAAATCAGACTGCAGCGTATAGGAATAAAGTAACTATTGACCGAACATCTTTCCAACAGCACTGAGGGATGGAAACAGTGGGCTCACCAACGTACAAAACCTCGACCGTGCAGAAACTGAATGAGGAAACTTCAGAGTGTCATGCTCCTTTACTTTCTCTGGAGGAAGGAAGCTCTTCCGTAAGGGAAAATGTGAAGAAGGAAACATTCTGGTTGAAACGACTGGAGACTCCGAACAGAGGGGCCGACACAGCATCAGATATAAGAAAGGGACTCTATTATCTTACGCAATTCTGTACGTGAGCATCACAAAGCTGACCAAGTCTGACGCAGGACCGTACCAATGTGGTCAGATCTGCACTTTTCCCTGACTCATACCAGGACATTGAGATCAGAGTTACAGATGGCGAGTTTCTACAGGGAGTTTTAGATGTATCTGTTCACTGACACCTGATGATGTTTCAAATAAAGCAATATGTACAATGTAACAATTATATTTCGAGCAGCTCCTTTTATAAAACACATCCGAAAACCACTACAAACATTACAGCTAATTTAAATATTGTTTCACAAACATGAATTACCGTCTTCATTTAACGGAATAATTCGATTTATTTATTTAGCATTTCCCTTTGTTTCACAGCTCCAACCACTTCAAAACCAGAAGTGACTCTCCGACCGTTTTCAACATCAGCCTCCAGACTGACCACCACTCAGATTTTAAGCTCCGTACCTTTTTCAGTCTCCCCTGAACGCACCACGCAGCCTCCACAGCAGTGCTTCTCAAAGTGTGGTCCGCGGACCACTGGTGGTCCGTGAGCGCCCCCTAGTGGTCCGTGAGTATATTGGTAACATTTCACATTTGAAATAAATGAAAGTTTTCCGCACTCTCGCGGGAATATCTCCACAATGGAGCGAGCTTAAGTTTCTTTCGATTGCATAATATAGCCAGTGCAACACCTTTGTCACACATATAGCCGCCTGTTTGTACCATTTTCAGGCGATTTGTAATCTGTTCTAGAAAAACGATGTGTTTTGGGATATTTGTGGAGTTAGGTGGTCCGCGAGTGTTTTTTTATTGGTTGGAAAATGTTTGAGAAACACTGCTCCACAGGGACATACAGCTTCAGATTGTCACAGTAGGCGGAGAACAGGGACAGTTGTTAAACGGGTCGGTTGTAACACCTTCAATATCTCCAATCACAAACAAGCTAGAGTGATGAAACTCACTCTGCACATGCGCAGTTAGATGGTAAGATCGCTGGGGAAAAAAAGGAGCCATGTTTGAATTTCTCGCGTAAGATATCAGCCAAAGTGTGTTTCTGAGGTAAATTATTAACTACAATTTTATGATGTATTTTTTGGATACTGTCTTGAGTTCAAATGTCTAGGAATACAAACTAGTATTATTAGAATCACTTTTTTGTAAGCTACAAATATAACTAGTTAAATATGGGTCAAGCTAGCAATCAGGCAGGTTCACAGGGGGTGAAAGCAAGACTGGTGGTCCTGGGACGGTTGTAACGGGACGGTTGTAACATGGCACATTTACAATGATGGCTCATTTGCTTGAATGATCAATTGTTCATTCAAGCATACAGTTGTATTGTTGATTGGTGTGCATTGTCCCTGTAAAAATAAACAGAATAAAATACTGTACAGTAGGCCTAAAGTGTGTGTGTGTGTGTGTGTGTGTGTGTGTGTGTGTGTGTGTGTGTGTGTGTGTGTGTGTGTGTGTGTGTGTGTGTGTGTGTGTGTGTGTGTGTGTGTGTGTGTGTGTGTGTGTGTGTGTGTGTGTGTGTGTGTGTTTACAGTATGCCAAATGTCAGAAAGAGGAAGACAGACAGGGGAGTGCCACTTGCTCTGCTGCAGAGGGCCTCAAATGAAGTTGAGAAGGGCAAATCATTCAGGGAAGTGGCAAAGTCCCTGGTCTATGCCATGTCACCCTGTACCGGTTCCATACAAAGAGGCTGAGGTTGGAGAGTCAGGGATCACAAACACCCCCAAGAGTAGGCTACTGGACACCAAAGAAGGTGTTCTCAACAGAGCAGGAGATGCTTTTGAGACTACCTGATGGAGGCAGCTGATTTATATTATGGTCTCAGCTCAAAGGAGGTAGGTCCACATAATCAAGGTAGAAGCACCTCTCAGAGAACAGTTTAATCCTTCACAGAGGATGATGCTGTGTGTGGTATCTGTTATCCTGTTTGTTGTGGGATGTGTGAAACCCCATTCAAATCTTGTTGCCTTAGAATTTGACAGCTTTCCCCATTTGTTGTCATGTAGTGTGAAAAAGGTAACCGTTATTAACATGTTACAACCGTGCCTGGCATGTGTTACAACTGTCCCTGTACACAAGGACAGTTGTAACAGTTGAGTTTTTAAAAAAAAATACATTTTCCAACCTGTACTTATTTCATAAAAACATCTTAAATACATTGTTTCAGTAGCTGACATATTGATAATGTATAATATAGCAAAATGGCTGTCCTATTGTAAATGGTTTTTTACTTATTGGGGAAAAACCCAAAAAATGTTGCAACTGTCCCTGGTCTCCCCTACTTTTAGTTTGTTGTTTGTGGACCAGGAAGTGTCAGAGTAAACAAAATGTTCTTCATGTTCCTCGTACTCTCAGCGTCTGTGCTGATATTCTGCAGGAAGAGGGCCAGGAAAGGTGAGGCGACATGAAACCCACAGGCATAAAACAAACTAAAATGTAACCTTTTCCAACTATTGTGACCACCTGGCTCAAAAACTCTCAATGTTTCTAGATAATGTCCCCTGGTGTATCCACAAAATAAGAACTATTTACATTTAAATGATTTACTTTTACTTAAATACACTTCATAATTAGCTATTTTATCAACTCAATATGCCTCTAAATCTATAATATTTGTTACAAAGAGTTTTATACACTGCATACTGATCACTGATTCGTTGTTTTTATTCTGAAAAACGGCTTGTCGTTGTTTTCGTTTGGTCTAAATTATTATACTTGACTGTTTTTCTCAAAATTGTTTGTTTAAACTGAGTTCATCCCCAGTGTTTACCGATGTTTCCTTTCTATTCATGGCACTTCAGTTCCACAGTTACATCTCTGTGTTGCTCCTGAACACATCATTAGCAACCATTGACATTAGGTGTTGTATTGAGATGTATGAGCAGTTAAAACAATTTGATCTGATATCCCTTACCTGCGTTGTCTACAGATCCTCCTGTGGAACCTGAGTATGGTGTTGACACTGAGGTAAGATGGACATTTATCATGGACATTTCAGATATACTATATGTTCTGAAACCAGCTCATAACAAGACAAATCTGTTCTCACTTCCTGCAGGCTAACCAAGTTTATGAAGACGTCAGAGGGAGCGGTTCTCCACCTGTATTAATATCTACCATTTACTCCTACGCCAAATATACCAAACCAAACGGAGTCGAAACCACCGACGAGTACAGCTTCGTCACTGCAGCCACTTCTCAGAAGAAAGTATGTGTGGGAGGGTTTTAGGTTTTAAGCTTCACACATTTTAGAGGTTATAATTGATAGGTGATGGTTTCGATTTGTTCACAAGCTGTTTCTGCACCTCAAACACAAATACAGCAGTTGAAAAATATGAATTGACATTTTTGTTTGTATTACGCTTTATGACATGGCCTTAGGCAAACGGAAAATGCTATTTCATTGTTAAGAAGAGGAAGTATTTCTGCAGTGGCAAGAAAGAGAAGATTGGGGACATTTGCTTAAAGATGTGTTTTTTAAACAAACTTTACCTCAAACTTTTCATATTTAAAAGGAAAGGCAGGTTTTACAAAAAAGATAAACAAATAAAGATCTATGTGTACTTTTACATCAAGAGAGAAGAGTACCATGAAACAGAAACCGAGTCCAGTTTGTGATCAAGCCTCAAGCCTCAAGCTTCCGTTGATTTGAACAGGAAGTCCTCGGACTGAATGTGAAGGTGTGAGGGGATGTACAGAAATACAGATAGTTTCCATGAAACAATAGATGTGCAGGTAAAAACTGAATGCATGAAGCATTACACATCCTGGAAACATGCTCACAAAACATGTCGGTAAACTAAAAAACAAGCTCAAGTGATAAAGTATACTTTGTTTTCTTGCAGACTAAAGATGACCCGATTAATCTCAACTACTCTGAGGTGGATTCTTCCAACAGAGGTGCTGCCTCGCTCCACAGCGCCCCCTGTGGTGACGCAGATAACATCCTCTCTGCTCCTCGGGGTGGAAGTGTGCTCTGATGTTAGCCACGCTTCACCTCCTCCGTACTCCACTGCTACTTCAGATGTAGCTGTAACTGTTAATGTAATGTATCTGTGGGAATCAACAGTAAACTATCATTCAAAGCTCATATTAGTTCATTGGTGATCTATTTAAAAAATATTCTTCTACAGTGTGTTAGAAAATGTAACACCAAACAGCACTAACATGTTAAGGTTTAAAAAAGTTAACATTAAGGATAAATGATTATTTGTATAATTACATTTTATCTGCAGAAATGTATATATTTTGTATTGCAGTTAGATTTTATATTTATTCTGTATTTATTGCATATTCATATATAGTTGGTGTGATAAGGTGATACCACTAGTCATCATGAGAACAATAGCTGTAGCAGCCACAATCATATAGAAATGAAACAGACAATTAGGCCTAACTTAAAATAATAAGAGTTGAGGTTCTTAACTAAATGATGATTTGACATTGGCCGTTTTCCAGCAGCAATAACGATTATTATTGTGTCTGCACAACTCACTGAATAATCTTTGTGATTCAAAAAGTTTAACTAAATCAATGAGTTTTAGTTTGTATCATACAGCGATTTAAGTTATGGTAAGTGTGTGAATTATACGCAGAAGAAAAAGGAAATGAACAACATAAAGTAATTCAAAATGTTTTTAAGATGCCTTTAAGACTATGCTGAGACTTCTTACGGGATGAAGTCGAGTAAATTACAGCCTCCGCCACAGCGCTGCCTCTGGGTATTCTGAAAATGCCGTCTATTTCTTGGCTGCTGCTTTTGTCTCTCCAGTGTGTGACGACCCCTCCACACCACTAGGCGTTCCGTGGTCTCTCTCTCTGTTTACAGGATCCGGTGCTGTGGGGCCGGTGTTAACCTGATGAGCTGCCCAGCCGGATCAAGCCCCCAGGAAGTGCGCCGGACTCAGATGAAAATATTCGTGCTTGCCAAACGGCGGTACTACACTTCCGTTTAGTTGCCAGGCCCGGAAACACTTTTTCCCATTGACTTACATGGGGAAAGAGTGGTCTGTAAATCGTTGGATACTTTTTTTTAAACTAAATAAACTACCCAGTATGAACACTTGTATAGCCCTTATTAAAAACATTCGTTCCTCAAGTTGTAAAAATGTGCTAATAACGTTATTCTGAGAGTTATTTCCCTCTGCATTATGAACGCGCATCTAACCCACGGGGCCGCGCCGCCCGGCACGTTCATGTTACGTGTCCCGACCAATCAGGGGTAAAGTGCTATTTTTTTACAAGTGGGGGGTGGACCGAACATCCTTTAGGGGGGTCGTCGCCTCCTTTAGGGGGGTCCGGGGGCATGCTCCCCGGGAAGATTTTTTTTTTTTAAATATTGAAGTTTAAAGCATCAATCTGGTGCACTTTGAGAGCAACATTAACCCTACCTTAATAATACCTTAAAGGGGACATACCATGCTATATTTGAACAATATATTGTAGGGCCATACCTATATAAATAGTTTTTTTTTCAAAATACCAAACAGATCCTGCATTTTAGCCATGCCTCATTCCGCTCTATTTGCTCTTTCCAGCCCTGTTGTTGCAGGGGGCTGATTCTGTGAGCTGCACCACGCCCCCCTGCAGGAGAGGGGAGCGTGCTTTGAGATCAGCTGCTGGGCTGCAGCGGGAAGAAGAGGCGGAGAAAAAGAGATCTCCGTCCTCCGTGTTTTATTCTTATATGATTATATAGAGTCATTATTCATTTGTTTTAAAGCTCAATAAATAACAAAGAAGACCTTTGACCGGCACTTTTCTAATTTTGTCCGGACATGTTGACCGGCGGAAAAAAAAATCTAACTGAAACTCTGCCGCACGGTCCCCTCATTCCTTGGAAGAGGCGGAGAGGTGGGGGTTTGTCATCTGCTGGTGGACTACCGGAGAGAATTACAGCGAGGGAGGGATTGCATTGAATTACAGCAGCGGGAGCAAACGCTTGCCTCGGGGAGGGAGAAAAAGAGCCACAGCGGAGAATAAACAGAAGGGCAACCATGGTTGCCATGGTTGCCCTTCTGTTTATTCCTTCCGCTTTTGTGGCAGACTACAGCACCACTTACAGGCCTGGCATATGTACTACAACGTCTCCAGCGCAATGGCCGGGCGTGGCCCAACCCCACATTCCCCTGATAGGTGGTCGAATTGACCACTAAGCGGAGCACCACTTCTGTAACGTAGAAAATAATTCAAATCTCGATCAGTCTGTATCAGATCCGTTGCAGACCCATTTTTAGAGATTTGGGTATGGAGGAAAAGAGAGAGGGTTGTGTTTTCTGACACTTGGTGAGTTCCCTGGAACACCGGGGACACATATTCATGGATAAAAGACGTACAAAAGTGCATTTTGCATGACAGGTCCCCTTTAAAGCGGACAAAAGGCACTGGAGAACACTTATTCATTAACACCCTTTAATGAAGCAAACTAATGCCTTAACTCACTCAAATACAGTCGTTTACTTATTTCAGTGAAACGATTGTGCGTAGAGTTTTAAAAGGATGCGGATAGTCTCACCTTGATTCTGGCGCATTGCTTAACGTTTTATAGATCTATTCTCATCCACCATCTTTGTTTGTGACGTAAAGACTGTAAGAGTCACGTTTCTGACTGTTGCCTGTCAGTTCCGTTGCTATGGTTCCGTTGTTATGTGAACTGAATCGAGAGCTGGTATAATTCAACGCGCGAAAACAAAATAAAAATTGGAATACGTTATTTTAGTGTCTTAAAAGTAGACTGAGGTATGAAGGGTTAATGTTACATCTTAGAATAATTTTTAGTCATGTTCTGTTTACTAACATACAAAGGTATTGACTTAGTGTGGTTTATCTTTTTGTCGCTGCTTTTAATTGAAACTGAGCTGTTGTGTTCATCAGTAAAGTGGAACTTCTGTGTGAACTATTCATATCTTAAACTGCACTGTAACCTTTTATTCATGTACTTTTTATTCATGTATTTTTTACTGTTTTTAAATGCCTTTGTCTGAATGTCTTTCATTTTTGTAAAGCACCTTGAATTGCCTTGTGTTGAAAGGTGCTATATAAATAAACTTGCCTTGGTTACTCCATGTTTACTAGCTATAAGATTAACGTTACAGTACATCACTCTTTTTCACTTCTTACTCAGTCAGCCAGAGTGCAGATATCACCATTAGATTCACAAACCTGAAACATCATCCATTTCTTCACTGCTGGTGATGACATTGTTGTCAGCTGCTGATACTGCTGCTGCTGCTGCAGCAGCTTGTGGCGCCTGCTTCGATGAAAATAACTTTCTTATATCCATAACTTTATAGGCTATTAGCTTAAAACTCGTCAGGCACTAGGAAGGATCACTTCTTCTTCAGGGCAGGGAAGGCTACGCAGTACGCAGGCTAATGTCCCGCAGCGGCTGCCTCTCTGATGGACTCCGGTACTGCACATTACTCCCGAGACATTTAAAAAAAATCTTTTTAAAACAAATGTTTTTAAGTGAAACATCCGGGGCTTTTCAGAAAACATCCGGGGCTTGAGCCCAGGTAGCCACCCCCTAGCGCCGCCACTGATGGGCTGTATGATTACATCTTGTACTGTAAATGTTGTATTAAATAAAGTTAATATTACTTATTATTATAAGTATATATATAATATATATATATATATATATAATATATATATATATATATATATATATAATATATATATATATATATATATATATATACAGTGCAATCATTCTTTCATGCTAAATGAAGCTCTGTTGCTTGGATATCACTAGATCCTGTTACAGCGTAATATAAGTACATAACGATTGATGTTCACATTAGCATAATGACTAGCTAGCCGCTAGCTGCTAACTGCCGCCTCATTAATATCAAATCCATCATAATAACAAATCATTACCATGCTGTCATGAATGTGCGGTGCTGTTACGTGTACGCAAATTGAAGTGTTTGATGTGAACGAGCATTTTGGTTAAAGTTGCGCATGCGCTATGAGCGCACATACGGGTACATCTCAGGCATGCCGGGTAATCTGTGACGTTTCACTCTTTCAAAAGTTGGGCCATTTTATCATCATGCGCTAATGAGCAACTATCATAGGAATGAATGAGGCCCCACCTCCCACGCTGTATCCAGTCCTTATTATACATCCATGAGCCGGATACGTCTCTCTCTCACATCTCGGGGCACTCACTCCGGGCCAGCCTCGGGGATCTGTTGCTGGTGCCGCGTCTTCAACTTTGCTTATTTACAAAAAAACGTCTTTGTTATTCATACCCCTCGTCTCGCCTCCCCGCTTTATGTTGCAACTGTTTTAATAAAGCATCTCGATAGGTGGCCCCTCCGTGCATGGTAGTGCCCGATGGGGGCAAGTATTGAATGTCGACGAGGCATATCTCCCGAGTAGCCAACCTTTCATCCGGTTGTTGTTCTCTGGTGTACAAGGGAACGGCAGTGCTGCGGGGCGCGCCGGGGGGACCGTGCGCTGTGGACATGAGCACTGGGCGTCCTGGGGGTTACCTGGCCCCACGCAGCCGCCGTTGGCTGACCTCGTCGCATTGACGGACAAGGGCTGGTCTGGCGTGTCAGCCGTGTCAGGGCTACGCCTGTCCTTGGGCCCCCCTGCAACGTCGTCCGATGGGAAGTTCACGGGTAAGAGGCCGAGGTTGAGCAACGACTCGTAGGAGAGGTACATGGCCCGGACTGAGCTGCTCACATATACCATGGAACGGCGCATGTAACATGCCCCCCGCTGCAGGTCGTCGAGAGCCTAGCGAAGAACGCTCCCTCGATGGTTATAGGGGAGCGATTGACAGCCGACAGGCTGAGGCTGACGGGTCGCAGGTCGTCCTGCGAGAAACCGCAGGCCAGGAACTCCTCCAGAGACCAAAGGTCTGACTGCGCGCCAGTGTCCGCGACGGCGGATATCCGAGCTCCGTCGGCCGAGCCCCGGTTGCTGGTGCCATCCCTCAGCCCGACTGGCATGTCCATCGAGATGGTGATTAATGCTCGGGGGTGGTCTCTCAGCCTGGCTCGTCTCCATTCGCCTTCGTCGGCGATGGCTCCCGTGGCGTCGGCCTGGGCGGGCCCCCGCTTGCACCGACGAGACCTGAGAGACCGGCTCCGACCCCATGGCGGCCTGTTGACTGTCGGATGACGGCTGTTGACGCCTCTGTCGTCGGCGGGCCCTGTAGCAGCCGATGCACACCTGGTGAGGCTTAGGATTCCATCCGTGAGGCCCCTCCGTGAGGACGTTAAAGATGCTCTTACATTCCGGGAACGAGGCAAGTTTAGCCCCGTCCGCAGGGGCTAAGCAGGGCTCGGGGCGGGGCTCGTCTGTGGAGTCGTCTGCAGGCGCCGGAATGACAACATGGCTGATAGGGAGGACGACGGGAGAGCGTTACGGCCATCTCTCTGTTCTCGACGAGTGCAATTACGTCGTTAACTGGCTTGACCAGGATGTCAGGTGTCCCCAGCGTCTCGCGGCGTATGTCCGAGTCATAAATGCCATTGAGCAGAACATTACGGATAATGTGGTCGGTATAGTCCACGTCCTTACCACACTCGCATACCGCATTATATGCGCATGTCTCTGCTTTACCCCGCACTCTGGCAGCGAATGCGCGGAATGTCTCATCGCGTTCCTGGCGTAACTGAAGTAGCTCGGTGCGCAGGACACATGTAGCGACTGGGATGACAGCGAGGGAACGCATGACGGTGATTAGGTCTGGCAAGGGTCCGGAAGCGGCGTCGGGGACGGCTTTCAACAGGCTGTCTCCAAGTACAGGCCCAGCGCACTGAAACAGCTGGAAGGGGGCCTGGGCATCCCCTATGCCTGAGCCGGCGCGGAATACGTCCCAATGGCGGATGAACACGTTCCATTCCTCTATCGACAAGCCCACATCAACTTTGGGCCGATCGAGTCTCGGGCCGTGAGGGGCTGGGGCCTGGGCTGGCGCGGCCATGACAGGCGCTGCGTGCTGGTGGCTATATCCATGAATCGTCAATATAGCAATGACGAGTGCTTCAGACAAGTCTTCGGATTCGAACTCGCAGCCGGGGACAAGGCATCCAACAACGACCATGGTGTCATCATGAAGAAACACACTCCTCAATGTCAGTTTTGGTACTTTAATGACAAGGATGACGACACCCTGAAACAGAGCAATGCAGCAAGATAAGCTGACAAAGTACTACATCCATGCATGTCATGACCAATACACATATATTCAATGACACAGAGTATAGACACACCAAACAATAGTGGAAACAATCTTACATGAATGAGTGGATGAACGTCTCAACTCGAGGCGGAGTGAATGACCAATGTTTGAACTAAAATGGCCGCTCGGCACTACCGGGTCAGAGCAAGGCATATCCGGACAGCGACAGCAGTGACGCTGCCCTCTGGTGGCCGGCGATAAACTCTGTCAACTCTCGGTCACAAGTGGTTTATGGTTGTGAGAACGCTGGCTTCAAGGCCATAAGGGTCAGACGCAAGTGATTCAGTGTGCCCAGCTGTTTAGTCTATCTCCCCAAATATGTTGATTACTCTCTCTGAACTAGTTAAAAGGTCTATCGAGAGAGAGGCTCTTCAGAATTGACGTGGCAACCCTCCCGTGCTGTCAGAAGCTCTGGCTGTGTGAGTTGTGATGTGAAACCTCCGGCCGATACTCGTAATAAACCATCAGTGTTTGACATCAAAGCTCCTGCGTTCCCTGTGTCTCCTTCATGAGTCGGTGAGTCCCACTGCATTGCTACACAGAAGATTCCCCCACAATATTAAATATATGTAAACAACAAGAAGTTTTTGAGAGGGTGCAAAACTGTCAATGTTTTGACTAATAACACAGAAACAAAGAACTCAATGATGGCAACACTTGTAATTATTTTACAAAATGATTACTTAATTCTGCAGTAACCTACATCCAGGTGTATTTTTAATGTAAAATCACACATACACTTGAAGATTCATACAGGACAAATTAGAGTTCAGAGTGGTGTATGTATTTTGAGCAGAGGGACTGCATCCTTTTTAGAAAGGTGAAGCACTTCCTGTTTCGTCCAGACAGAAGAGAGGAAGCGTTAAACCATCAGAGGCTCAAACATGAACGTCTGGCTTGTCTCTTTGACCTGCTTCTTCTTCCACAGTGAGTACGCACACTTAATATTTATATCAGTCTCTATTGTTTACTGTTATTGTTCTTTATTTAATCTGCAGTAGGTCAGCTAAAGTTTTCACTGCATTGTTTTGTTGATTGTATCATCTCATATGAGTCCAACAACAGTTTGTTGCTTTCTGTGGTTTAACGGTTTAACCATAGACTATATATAAATATAGGCAAGGCAAGGCAAGGCAAGTTTATTTATATAGCACCTTTCAACACAAGGCAATTCAAAGTGCTTTACAAAAAACTAAAGACATTAAGACAATGGCATGGATAAAAGTTACAGTGCAGTTTAAGATGTGAATAGTTCAATTAAAAGCAGCGGCAAAAAGAAAAGTCTTTAGTCTGGATTTAAAAGTAGTCAGAGTTGCAGCGGACCTGCAGGTTTCTGGGAGTTTGTTCCAGATATTTGGAGCATAATAACTGAACGCTGCTTCTCCATGTTTAGTTCTGACTCTGGGGACAGAAAGCTGACCAGTCCCTGAAGACCTGAGAGATCTGGATGGTTCATATTTTAGCAGGAGGTCAGAAATGTATTTTGGGCCTAAACCATTCAAAGCTTTATAAACCAGCAGCAGTATTTTGAAATCTATTCTTTGACACACAGGAAGCCAGTGTAAATATAGGGTTTAACATGTTAGTATGAGTCACTTTTGAAGAATTACAAATGTTTCAAACTGAAATTAGTTGTAAAAGTGTGATTTTACAATGTTATGAATTTTAATTAAATCAAATCCTGATCTTTTTTATGAATAAAACAGGAAATGTTATATGTTAAACTGCAGCTGCCTACATGAGTACATAGTAACTATTAATTGATCTTCTTTTCAACAGCACAGCGGGATGGAAACAGTGAAAGCGTCGTCCGTACAGGAACTAAAGGAGGAGACATAACAGTTTCATGCCCCTTCTATTTATCTGGAAAGAGGAAGATC
This sequence comes from Harpagifer antarcticus, assembly GCA_902827135.1. Taxonomy (NCBI): domain Eukaryota; kingdom Metazoa; phylum Chordata; class Actinopteri; order Perciformes; family Harpagiferidae; genus Harpagifer; species Harpagifer antarcticus. The sequence goes on from CADEHL010001511.1 coordinate 1,291,692, forward strand.
TTCTGTAAGGGAGAGTGTGGCAAAGGAGACACTCTGCTCCAAACCACCGCCGACACGGCCCAGAAAGGCAGATACAGCATCAGATTTAGAGAAGGGACTGCTTTTCCGTATTCTGATACAGTTCTGTATGTGGGCATCACAAAGCTGACTAACTCTGATGCAGGACAGTACAAATGTGGCTTTGGCCGAGTGTTTTCACCGTCATACATGGAGTTTGAGATCAGAGTTGAAGATGGTGAGTCTTTTCTAGATAGGTTAGATTTATCTCTCCCTTGACCGCGGCTGCTCTTCTAAATACCACAATATGTTCAGTGCAACACAGTACTCTGAACACTGATAAATGCTCCTTTAAACACAAACATTCATCTGTGAAACATATGGTAACCTCAGACGTCACACACTTCAGTTAATTTAAATGTTGTTGCACCAACCAATCCTTGTGCATTTAGTCATATGATTAGAAATACAGTGATACATTTACATTTAAATTCATGTTATTTTCAGTGACATGTTATAGCGCCAAGTTATTTTTCATCAGTATCTGATTATCTTTTGTGTTTTCTTTTGTTTCACAGCTCCAACCTCTTCAAAACCAAAAGTGACTCTCGGACCGTTTCCAACATCAGCCTCCACACTGACCATCACTAAGAGTCTGAGCTCCGTACCTTCCTCAGCCTCCCCTGAACGCACCACGCAGCCTCCACAGGGACAGACAGCTTCAGATGTTAAGGGTACTTTTAGTTTGTTGTTTGTGTTTATGGACCAGGAAGTATCAGAGTAAACAAAGTGTTCTCCTGCTCTCAGGTGTGGTGCTGTATGTGCGTCTGACTCTGGTCGTCATGGTCACCCTACTCTCAGCGTCTGTGCTGATATTCTACAGGAAGAGGGACAGGAAACTCAGAGGTGAGTTTACAGGAAACAAACACATAACAAAAGCAACGGGACATTTAAGACTTACCATTTCTCTTAGAAATCAGAACAACCTGCTAAAAAAAAAATCACAAATGTTCCTCGATTAGATTCTGTGACTTCATTACATAACTATCTACATTTACATAACACATGTGATTGATCATATCAAGCCAAACAAATGTTGTTTTACAAAGGGCTGTCATATCATAAATATGCATCTACATATAACTCTTCTCTGTTCCTCGGGTAGAAGCAAGCTTGGACGAAATCCACTCAGAAGACGCTTCACCTCCTCTTAAACTCTCTGAGTGGCCGACGGGTTAACACAAAGCGGTTTAACTGACTAACTTTCACAATATACTGTAATCTGCTTTTTCATTTCAGAGAACTGAGTTATTTTCATAACTTTTATAATGATTTATTGTTGGTAAGATAACGGTGAACAATGTCAGTTAGAGCTCACATTAGTTGTTACCAGTTAAAACAATTGAACTGCTGGGAAAAGGTCAAATGTTATCAGTGTCCGATTCATTGTTTTTATAAATTCTTTGCATCTGCAGAAATGTTTTTAAACTATATTTGATGGGTCAGATGATGAGTCATAATTATATGATTTAATTTTGTCAGTTTCCTTGCAACAATTATAACTATTTGTATGTCTGCACAACAAAACAACACAAATCTGAACTAAATCACTGATTTTGAGTTTGTATCCTGCAAGTATATATTTGTACTACAAGAATAATCCTAGTTATTTTTTATATACAAAATAAAAATAATTAAGTGTTATGTTTGAAGCATCTTTTGTGTCATTTTTATTTTAATTTTATTTAAGGTCCCCTATTATACTGTTTTTCATCAATATATTATAGCTCTCAGATATATACAGAACATGTCTCTGAAGTTTTTGGCTCCAAACACCAAACAGATCATTGCAGCATTACCCATAATCCCCTCTGTTTCAGCCCTGTTTCCAGAGTGCTGATTCTCTGACTTCAGATGAAAATAAGGAGCCCCTCCCCTCGCCCCTCTGAGAGATATTTGGTTACAAAGAACTCAATGGTGCTCCAGGAGGAGATTCAGGTGATAAGGTGTGTGTGTGTGGGGGGGGGGGGGGTTACCTTGGTTAGTGATTGGCTAATGGTTACACAAGCCAAAAAATCGTTATGACATCATAAAGTGGCCAAAATCTGATCAGCTCATTTTCAGACAGGTTTTTATAGAAATGGATCAAAAAGAGAGAGAATCTTTGTTCCTGAAACTTTCAGAGTCTCTTTCCACAGAGGGGACACATGTTGATGTAGAAGAGACATGAAGAAGAGGGGACACATGTTGATGAAGAAGAGACATAGAGAAGAGGGGACACATGTTGATGAAGAAGAGACCTGGAGAAGAGGGGACACATGTTGATGTAGAGGAGACATGAAGAAGAGGGGACACATGTTGATGTAGAAGAGACATGAAGAAGAGGGGACTCTTCTTGATGTAGAAGAGACATGAAGAAGAGGGGACACATGTTGATGTAGAGGAGACATGAAGAAGAGGGGACACATGTTGATGTAGAAGAGACATGAAGAAGAGGGGACACATGTTGATGTAGAAGAGACATGAAGAAGAGGGGACACATGTTGATGTAGAGGAGACATGAAGAAGAGGGGACACATGTTGATGTAGAAGAGACATGAAGAAGAGGGGTCACATGTTGATGTAGAAGAGACATGAAGAAGAGGGGACACATGTTGATATAGAAGAGACATGAAGAAGAGGGGACACATGTTGATGTAGAAGAGACATGAAGAAGAGGGGACACATGTTGATGTTGAAGAGACATGAAGAAGAGGGGACACATGTTGATGTAGAGGAGACATGAAGAAGACGGGACACATGTTGATATAGAAGAGACATGAAGAAGAGGGGACACATGTTGATGTTGAAGAGACATGAAGAAGAGGGGACACATGTTGATGTAAAAGAGACATGAGGAAGAGGGGACACATGTTGATGTAAAAGATACATGAAGAAGAGGGGACACATGTTGATGTAGAGGAGACATGAGGAAGACGGGACACATGTTGATGTAGAAGAGACGTGAAGAAGTGAATTTTGCATAATAGGGACCTTTAAGTACATTAGTGTTTGAACTAGAAGAAATGAACACATAAGAATAATTGGCAGAAAGGAAGTCTCGTGTTAATGTAAAATCACACATTTGAATAAAATGTAAAAAAGTATTCATCGATAACTTACAGAAGTAAAGCAGTAAGAAGCCGCTTTAACCATCAGAGACTCAAACATGAACCTCCTCAGTGAGTTCACACACTTCATATTTCTATCAGTTTCTTTTATTTTAAAGTTTCTCTTTCTATTTTCTTTCTATTCATTCACAGACGATCACTCAAAAAATATGCAGCATGAGTGGACTCTGTTTGGTCTCACATCAGTCCTGTGGTGTTTGTTTCTGTGATGATTTTCAGAGTTGATATGAGTCTCCTTTTAAATGTAGGTCTTTATAACTACTAGCAATAGTCTCAAAATTAAAACAAACTTTTGTTTTTACTCGACAATCTGAAATCCGCTGTTTTTCTTCTGTACTGGTTCTTCTGTTGAAGAGTAAAGTTATTTTGTTCAGATCGACTGTGACAGATAGCAACAAGCTGCATTGACATTGAAGGCTTTTGGGGGTTTTCCCTTGTAGTGTGTTATTTAGGTTTTTGTGCATGTGAATGGTGTGCAAAGGCTAAAATCCCTGTGTTCCTCCAGAGGGGGTTTCTCTCCCACACTCCCCCTGCCTGAAACGCCTCAATTGGACTCCTTTGTTTACTTCAGGAACATAGTGACATCACCTTGTAACATTAGCTCTTCTATTGGCAAGCTCTCCAACACATTGTGTGTGATAGGCTAAGGGGCGGGACATCTTTAAGTGGTTGACCAATCACAACAGAGCCGTCCAGCTAACCAATCAGAGCAGACTGGGCTCTGGTTTCAGACAGAGGGTGAAAAGAGGTGCTGCAGCACAGGCAGTATGAGAAAAATAAAGAGCTTTTTGAACATTAAAGCATGGAGACATGTAGAGACACTACATACTGATATACACCTGAACATCAGCAGGAGAGGACTCTTTAAAGTAGAGACACTACATACTGATATACACCTGAACATCAGCAGGAGAGGACTCTTTAAAGTAGAGACACTACATACTGATATACACCTGAACATCAGCAGGAGAGGACTCTTTAAAGTAGAGACACTACATACTGATATACAGCTGAACATCAGCAGGAGAGGACTCTTTAAAGTAGAGACACTACATACTGATATACACCTGAACATCAGCAGGAGAGGACTCTTTAAAGTAGAGACACTACATACTGATATACACCTGAACATCAGCAAGAGAGGACTCTTTAAAGTAGAGACACTACATACTGATATACACCTGAACATCAGCAGGAGAGGACTCTTTAAAGTAGAGACACTACATACTGATATACACCTGAACATCAGCAGGAGAGGACTCTTTAAAGTAGAGACACTACATACTGATATACACCTGAACATCAGCAGGAGAGGACTCTTTAAAGTAGAGACACTACATACTGATATACACCTGAACATCAGCAGGAGAGGACTCTTTAAAGTAGAGACACTACATACTTATATACACCTGAACATCAGCAGGAGAGGACTCTTTAAAGTAGAGACACTACATACTGATATACACCTGAACATCAGCAGGAGAGGAGTCTTTAATGTAGAGACACTACATACTGATATACACCTGAACATCAGCAGGAGAGGACTCTTTAAAGTAGAGACACTACATACTGATATACACCTGAACATCAGCAGGAGAGGACTCTTTAAAGTAGAGACACTACATACTGATATGAAGCTGAAAAAGAACCCCTTTAAGATATAAACGAGTCTAGTTTTAATATGAAATATATAAACTTGATTATAATGACATGGAAAGTAGAGTTCAATGTGTGGGGTGTGTTTTGGAGGACAATCAGTAAAGAAGTAAAGCACTTCCTGGTTTGTGGAGTCAGAAGTGAGAGACAGCATTAAACCATCACATCCTCAAACATGAACGTCAGGCACACTTTGATCTGCTTCCTCCTCCTCAGTGAGTACATTAACTAAATGTTTCTCTCAGTCTCTCTTTTACTTTTACTTTATTTGTTTTTGTATTTCTATTTGGTCAGTTTATGTTTGCCTTGCACTGTCTGATGAGTGCATCATCTCATATCAGTCCAAACACCTGTTGTTGGCATGGGCGTAGGAAGCATCCTGAATGTGGGGGGGACATTTTTAACGGGGGGGTCCCCCACCACGAAAATTAAATAGATTTCCTGTGTTCTGGTGCATTTTAACAGGTGGTTTGATACTTTTATGTGGCTAAACTAGCATTAATTAGACACAATTAACACTTGTAGTTTCATGTCTTGTTACATAAGAATAGATCATATTTGTTAAGTGTTATTAAGGGAGAATTACTATTCTTGTGCTACTACTGCCTTATTAGGCCCATATTGAGCAGAGCATATTAAGACCCAAACTCAACAACTTCCTTACTTGCAATGAATAAGCACTAATTAGAGGGTTATTGAGGAAAAACTCTCAACTAATGGCTTATTACTTGTAGAATAAGGCATTAATAAGTGTTTTATAACGACAAATAAGGAGCCAATATACTGCTAATATGCATGATATTTAATAACTAGTTGATGGTTAATTTGTGTACCTTAATATAAAGTGTTACCAAAGTTTTTTCTTCCGCATCAATCAAAAGTATTTTATTGATCCATTCTTTAGCCAGAGAATTGCACTATAGTCTTCCAGGGAGTCACGTTCAGGATGGCAGCACTAGCAGTTTCACATTGTATAACACATACATTTCATTAAAGCAAAACAAGGGAATAGTACAGAAGGAGGGACATCAAGGCCATACCAGCAATCTCTCTAGGGGGTATAAAACAGCAGCATGTTTCCTTTAAGGCATTTTGTAAAAGTTGAGAGGTATTTAAAGAAGGCAGTGCTCTCAAGGTAATGATATTTTGCAACTCAGTCCATGCCCAGGGAGCATGAAAAGACAAAGTAGTCTTACCGCTCAGAGCACACCCTAGGGACTTTTAAAAGAATTCAATGAGAAGATCTAGTACTGCATTTGCTGGTGTGAAAGGATAAAAGGCTGGAGATATAAATAGTTTACCTAACAATGTATTGACATTAAACAGCAACACGGGCAGTTATCTGCTCCTAAGATTGTTAAAATCAATTGTGAGGGTGGGTATTTTAAAACAGAATCATATAAGTACATCAGGTATCATAGAGCCAAACATTTCAAGTGCTACTCAACTGGCTTTAGATAAGCCAGTCCTTTATTAGTATATAAGTGCCTTGTTAGTAATTCTATCGCTCGAAGTGGAGTCGAAAGAGATGAGTTTTCAGTCTGCGTCGGAAGGTGTGTAAGCTTTCTGCTGTCCTGATGTCAATGGGGAGCTCATTCCACCATTTTGGAGCCAGGATAGCAAACCCACGTGTTTTTGCTGATGGGAACTTGGGTCCCCCTCGCAGCGAGGGTGCAGCGAGTCGTTTGGCTGATGCAGAGCGTAGTGTACGTGCTGGGGTGTACAGTTTAACCATGTCCTGGATGTAGGAAGGGCCAGATCCATTCGCAGCATGGTATGCAAGTACCAGTGTTGTTTATTTGTTAAAATAAATTGTGAGGGTGGGTATTTTCTTTTATCGTTCTGCAGTGTGAAATGCAGAATGTAGTGTCATGAAGTAATGATAAAGTTGCATACATGTTAATCACATTGCCATAGTCTTATACAGAAATTAAGAGTTAATAGAAGAATAGCCAATGCTCATGCTAGTGCTAATGGGGATCCTAATAAAGACAAAGAGTGTTTTCTTTGTGGGTCCAAGGAAAAGCATTTTTAAATGGAATGTGTTTTTTGTACGAAATGAATCTATACATGAACCTTGTAATGTTAAGATTGTAGGATCAGCTTCATGATAGCGAGAATGATTAAAGGGCATTCAATTAAAGCTGCAGTAATATCAAACTATCTTGCCTCACCTCTTTACCTTAATTCAAAGAGGGCAGCGCTGTGTAGATAATGTGTTGTCTTTGTCTTTAAAAGCTTTAGGATCAGTAATTATTAATGGAGGAAATACTCTATGAGATCAGACGGGGTGAGATAGTTGCTAAAAGAAAATCACAAACTTAATGGCACATCTATCGATTATAGGTTGTCATATGTGAACTATTATTACATTTAAAGGATAAGTTGTTTGTTACACATGACACATATTGTGTGCAGTAGACAGGGTAACAACAAGCTGTTAACTGTTAAGCCCCAAGCCTGTTTTTCAGGTCTCAGGCTCCAAAATGACATGCCCAGAACAAATGACTATATCTTCACTTCTAAAAGGGTTACATTAATATCTTCTCAAAGCAATGGTAAACCTGTGAGTTTGATGTAGAAAAGTCATGATCAATATAGATGTTTTTATTTTAAAGTAAATTCAGATTGAACATAGTAAAACAAATGTAAATTATAGTTTCCGTTTTCCGTCATTTTCACCTCCTCCAGGAAAATCAATTAAGAACAAATTCTTATTTACAATGATGACCTGACAGGAGGCAAAGGCTTCCTGAGGGGATGGGGTTTGGGAGGGAAAAAAATAATAAGACAGACTCCGGGCACTACAGAACCCAGGAGACAACACAAACACATAGAGCAAAGATGACAGGCATAGCAGTTAAACATATAAAACTCTAAAACAATATTGCTGTGGTTCAATCAGTCATTAACATCAGCATCAGGCAAAGCAGCTACATGTGTGTACCAGGGTGTCAATAATAGTGACATTGAAGGTGCGTGGGGAGACAAAGGTTTTCATTTTCAACGTTTTTTGAATGACACTCCAGCTATCAGCTGCTGCAAACTGAAAGGCGGAGCGGCCAAAGGATGTTTGGGCTTTGGGGATCTTTAACAGGATGCTTGTAGCTGACCGGGTGTTGTGCTTCTCAAACTTACCTACCCCACCTTTAAGTGTTCATATATATATATATATAGATATATATAGACTGAATCTAACTAGATGTTGTTCTTCTCTAGAGGGCAATACTGCACAATCACTGTGAGTTTAAGTCTCTACTGGATTTATTTGTATGCGTAATGGAAAAGGTTTTTTTTTTAACTGTAATGGCTTGAAATCGCCTACAGTATGTTCTGGGTGACCTTTTAAATTTAACCAGATCTTTATTTTGCTACCCTTTTCCTGTTTTTTAGAGGGCTAGAAGCGAAGGAATTTTAAAATGAAGGTAATTGTTTTGCCTCTAGAGCCTTGACAAAAAAATGTCAAGGCTGCCTTCTTTGTAGTCGGCGGGGACATCTGGGACGATACTAGAAAGGAAATTAATGAATCTTCTCCACCGTGGTGTTTTCAAGGCGGCTATCTCCTGAACACAACGTTCTTTCAGTTGTTGGAGTTCACAGATTCTCTCATGCAAAGTGACTATCTCTGCATCCTTCTCCTCAACAAAACGTTCCTTCTGTTGTTCCAGTTCGTGGTTTCTCTCATGCAAAGTGGCTATCTCTGCATCCTTCTCCTCAACAAAACGTTCCTTCTGTTGTTCCAGTTTGTGATTTCTCTCATGCAAAGTGACTATCTCTGCATCCTTCTCCTCAACAAAACGTTCCTTCTGTTGTTCCAGTTTGTGATTTCTCTCATGCAAAGTGACTATCTCTGCATCCTTCTCCTCAACAAAACGTTCCTTCTGTTGTTCCAGTTCGTGGTTTCTCTCATGCAAAGTGACTATCTCTGCATCCTTCTCCTCAACACAGCGTTCTTCCAATTGTTTGAGATCCTCTGCTTTGTCCTTCTTGTGCATCTTGAGGAGCTTTTCATATTTCATGTTCAGTTCCTCATAGTTTTCGCGCAAAACTTTCTGCTCAATTTTCAGGGCATTCATTTTAACATTGTGCCTCACTTCTGGTTCCACCTTCACCCCTTTTTCCTTCTTGTCCACCTTCGCCTTAACAGAACGTTCCTTCTCTTGTTTCAGTGTTTGGTTTTCCTTCAGCAAGGCAGCTATCTCTGCATCCTTCTCCTCAACACAGCGTTCCTTTTGTTGTTCGAATTCCTGGTTTGCCTTTTGCAAGGTGGCCATCTCTGCTTTGTCCTTCTCGTGCAACTTGAGGAGCGTTCCATATTTCATGTTCAGCTCCTCATAGTTTCCGCGCAAAACGTTCTGCTCAATTTTCAGGGCATTCATTTTAACATTGTGCCTCACTTCTGGTTCCACCTTCACCTCATTTTCCTGAGGTTCCTGGAGTTCCTGGAGTTCCTGGTGTTCCTGGTTTGCCTTTCTCAAGGCAGCCATCTCTGCTTCGACCTTCTCGTGTGACCTCTGGAGCATTTCGTATTTCATGTTCAGGTCCTCATTGCTGACGCGCAAGACGTTGTGCTCAATTTCCTGGGCTTTCACTTCCACATGTTGCTTAAATAGCTCAGCTGCATGCTCTGTATATGCTTTCAGCATTGCTTCCTTCTTCTGAGCGCCTTCAATCTCAAGCTTATTCCTTAAAGTCCTTTCCTGCTCCAGCAACAACTTGATTTCCTGAATCTCGAGCTGGACTTCCATCTCATCTGTATTGTTCATCTCCATCTCTACTGCGGTGATGAAATGACCTGTTGTTAAGCAAACTGAATATAATTGTTCGACTGAATTAAAGCCACAAAAATGGAGTTCACTTAGATTATCTCGTTAAAATAGACGTGCAAGTCTCCCTAATGTTAGCTTGCTACAAAACCTATCTCTGCAATGATCTGACACTAGCTGGAACAGTTCCTTCTGCCTTCTGACTGATGCTCTGATGAATTCACCGTCACAGCTGCAACCTGCAAACTTCTAAAACATTGAGATCAAGGCAAACATGATGTCATCAATCTGAAGGTTCCATTTGCTGATGTCAGTGAATGACATCAGCTGACAGGAAGTAAGAATGGACCCATGCTGTTGCCTAGCAATGCAATTCTGTTTAATAAATAATATTAAGAAATGTAAACGATCAAAATGCTTTATTAAGTATAATGTATGTTTGTGAAAGACACAACCAAAGGAAACTGGTGTCATGATTCTGTTCACGTCTCCTCTCTCTGTCCTTCACTTACGTGCTTTCGTTTTTTCACCTCCTCCATTTACTTCACGGTGGGAGACAGGAGATAATAAGGGGAGAAAGGAAGCAAGCTCATTGAAAACCAACAAGATGCAGCCGTACAGTCAGCCTGGACAGTTTAGTGATTCACTGCCATCCCCTAAAAGCTGTTAAACTTGTGACTTTGTGTTTCACAAATGTAGGGCTTTGTCGCTAATGAGTTGTGGAATGATCAATCCCAGCATTAGAACTTTTACACAAAGTGAGCAATTTATTTGTTATGAATCTAATTAAAAACAGCTTCATCGTACAATTATATAACAAACTATCTGGTAATGTTAAAACCCTTTTAGTACAAGAGGGCTCTTACAATAAAGAAAATATGCAAACACTGGTTTAGAGGGAAAGTGTATACAAATGCAATGTTGACCCCTTGTCCCACACTGCAGGACAGTGTCATAGACTGGACTGAATACATGTCGGTCATCTGGCTCTTCCAATTCACCTTATCCAATAAACGTCATAAATCCAAGAAAGCGAACCCATTTTAAGATTAAGATAGACTTTTATTAATCCCTCGTGGGGAAATTGTTTCTCTGCATTTGACCCATCCTAGTGTTAGGAGCAGTGTGCTGCCATTTTGAACGGCGCCCGGGGAGCAGTGTTGGGAACGGTGCCTTGCTCAGGGACACCTCGGTAGCACTTGGTCTTGCCGGGACTTGAACTGGTGACCTTCCAGTTGCCAAGCCAAGTCCCTATCGACTTCGCCACCACCGCCCCATTTTAGGCATGAGTAATAGTTATAGACAATTATAAGCAAATAGCTGTATGGAACTGTGTTGAGCTGAGAGTAATAATAATAATAATAATAATAAATAATATTTTTATAGCGCCTTTCAGGAAACCCAAGGTCGCTTTACAATTTGGGTAGGGGGGGGGGGGGGGGGGAGTAGGGGAAAAATAAACCTATTAAACTATCTATACAGTGGGGAAAGCCTTAGTAAAAAGGTGCGTTTTGAGGGCTTTTTTGAATTTGTCCAGGGTTGGGGCACTGCGGATTTGGGGGGGGAGAGAGTTCCAGAGGGTGGGGGATGCCACACTGAAGGCTCTGTCACCGAAAGTCCGCAACCTGGTGCGGGGGGTGGAGAGGAGATCCTATCCAGATGATCTTAGGTTCCGGGATGGAGTGTGGTAGCGGAGAAGGTCAGACAGGTATTGGGGGGCGAGTACAGTTATATTTAAAAAGTAAGTAGGTCGTTATTAAAAAGAATAATAATAAATTAAATAATAAGTAGGGGAAAAGACTACATGACAGATCCAGATAGAGATAATTATTGTTCTTGAGATCCTTAGTCCAGTGGAGGTCTTATGGAATGAACAGAGCTCTGTGCCCATTTCTAGAGAAACTGTATCGGCTACACCACGAAAGAAGGCACCTGGATCTGTGGGTGGAGATTATGGGTGTTATCCTACATGATGTCATGGGCTTTTCCCTGCTGCTCATAGACCTAGAGGCTATAATACCAATTCAGGCATAAATTGTAGGTCCTTTCCTCATTACCTTTCCGTTTACTTATATGCACCACTGCCATGCTCACCTTTGCACTGGCTCTACATTTTGATCTGAACCACAAACCTGTTAAGTTCCGTGACTGTGAATCTGGCGAGCTGTTGAGGCGACAGCATCTTTCAACAGAGAGCCAAATTAACGCTGTGATGACACACATAGTCTCACAACATTAAAACATGCGAGGCACACGCAGTGGCAGCTAGTAATGAGGCTAGGCTTCGTAATGTGCACTCCAGTGATTTTCTGGGAACAGGTGTTAATTGTGGTATGGAGACGGTTTCTGGTTATGACAGTGAGTGATGGCAACCAACATGTGAAGGAGAAACACGGAATTTACTCACCTGCCAAAGACAGCCTCACTCCTCTGCCTCCCAAATCTGCTCCATTGTGGCCCAACACACTCCACAGCCATGTGCTCAGCCTGGTCTACCGGAGTCACTAGAATTTGCATGTGAGTCGCATCCACTGTCGGCTAGCATTACAGCTGATATCCCTTCTCATTTATTCCAACGTCTTTTCACATTTACATTTATTCATTAGGCAGACGCCCGGCTACCATGCCTCCTGTGCGAGTTGTCTTAGCTCGAGCTTTCTTGGAGTAATGTTCTGACTGTCTGCAACAAGGAGTAAACAACAGCATACTGGTGTCCTTCCTCATCCACAGGAATATGCTGACTGTTAAAGGAGATGTATTTATCAGAGAGAGAAAGAAGGAAGAGAGACACAGGTTAAGACATAGCTCTTGTTTTGAGACCTCTGAATGAGAGGTGCGCCAAGTTGTCTGTAAACCTTAACTAACCTTAACTGAGGGAATACACTCAGCAGTTTAAACCACAACAGCTGAACTGTGATGCAGATAAGTTCCTACAAAATTATACATCCTCTTTGATTTTGAGTTCACATATTATGAAATGAAGGATGTCACGTAATTTTCTTTCTTTTTTTAAGTAAACCCGGCTTTTATTTCACTTAACTTCCCTTAACACTACTTGTTCTTCTTGTCCCTGCAGGTGTTATGTGGATGACAAAGTGTCCAAAGTGGCCTGGCTCAATAGATCCAACATCATCTATGCCGGCCAGGACAAGTGGTCTCTGGACCCCAGAGTAGATCTGATGACTAAAGGACAGCTCGAGTACAGCCTGCGCATACAGAATGTCACGGTTGTCATGTCAGGTCACGGGTCTATGTCTAGGTTTGGGTGTTTCCGCTGTCCTCTATGTCATGTTTTCCTTCCGTCGTTAGTTCCCTGGTGTGTCTCGTTAGTTGATTGTGTTCACCTGTGGCCCTTGTGTTTTCTCCTCCCTCCTCACCTGTGTCTAGTTAGTTGATTATGTTCACCTGTGGCCCTTGTGTTTCTCCTCCCCTGCCCAGCTGTTTCTTGTCTGGTAATTATCCCTCCCTGTATTTAGTCTTGTCTCGTCCTGTGTTCAGTGTTGGTGCTTCTTTTGTTTGTGACCTGGTTCACCGTAGAGTGTTTTGTTTGTTAAAGTTATATGTTAGATAAGAGCCCTTGCAATAAAGGTATTATCAAGTGTTATCTGCGTTTGGGTCCTACCTGCTTCACTCTGCGCTATCAGAAAGCACCAACCAGAAAATGGGCCCAGCAGATCCGTTCGAGCTGGAATTATTGAATTTTTCCTTTTTTTTGGCTAACTGCTCGGATCGATGGAAGAGAGCACCCGGAGTTCAGCAGCGAGAGGCTGTGTTGTCGGAGGCGCGCCAGATGGCTAGAGAGAAACCAGGTTTGGTGAAATTCTTACCTGGCTGGATTTCAAAGATCCTCCCGGTGTGTGATTCCCGGCCTGCTAGCCCCAGGCATGCTAGCTCCCTGCCACCCGATTCCCAACCTGGCACCATACGCCTTGGTGGGTTCCGTCTGGAGTCAGCCCCGGCTTCTTCCCCATTTCCTGCTCCTGTCCAGGATCCGTTCTCGGGTACTCGTCTGGCTTATGGAGGTCCACGGAGTATTCAGGCGGCTGCTAAAAGGAGTCGTCGCAAGGCCAGGTTAGCCCGAGGCCTAGCAGCCATGGTTCCGGTTACAGTTCCGGCCCCAGCAGCCATGGTTCTGGCTCCAGTACCGGCTCCAGTACCCCTGGTCGCGACTCCAGTTTCGGCTCCAGGACTGGCTTACCGGCCAACGCCAGCTCCCCGAGTCCTGTCGGCATACCGGCCGACTCCAGCACCTCGTCTCTTGTTGGCTCCCCAGCCAACACCAGCTCCCCGTGTCCTGTCGGCGTACCGGCCGACTCCAGCACCTCGTCTCTTGTTGGCTCCCCAGCCAACACCAGCTCCTCGTGTCCTGTTGGCTCCCCAGCCAACTCCAGCTCCCCGTGTCCTGTCGGCGTACCGGCCGACTCCAGCACCTCGTCTCTTGTTGGCTCCCCAGCCAACACCAGCTCCCCGTGTCCTGTCGGCGTACCGGCCGACGCCAGCTCCTCGTGTCCTGTCGGCGTACCGGCCGACTCCAGCACCCCGTGTTCTGTTGGCAAACCAACTCTCTCAAGTTTCCCCTCCAGACACTTCTCAAGTCCCCTCTCAGGTCCCCTCTCGAGTTACCTCTCGAGTCACCTCTCGAGTTCCTTCTCGAGTCCCCTCTCAGGTCTCCTCTCGAGTTACCTCTCGAGTCTCCTCTCGAGTTCCCTCTCAAGTCCCTTCTCAGGTCCCCTCTCGAGTTATCTCTCGAGTCAACTCTCCAGTGTCCTCTCGAGTCACCTCCCAAGTCAACTCTCCAGTGTCCTCTCGAGTCACCTCTCAAGTTTCCCCTCAGGTCTACTCTCGAGTTCCCTCTCAAGTCCCCTCTCAGGTCCCCTCTCGAGTTACCTCTCGAGTCACCTCTCGAGTTCCTTCTCAAGTCCACTCTCCAGTCTCCTCTCGAGTCACCTCTCAAGTCAACTCTCCAGTGTTCTCTCGAGTCACCTCTCAAGTCAACTCTCCAGTGTCCTCTCGAGTCACCTCCCAAGTCAACTCTCCAGTGTCCTCTCGAGTCACCTCTCAAGTTTCCCCTCAGGTCTCCTCTCGAGTTACCTCTCGAGTCAACTCTCGAGTTCCTTCTCGAGTCCACTCTCCAGTTTCCTCTCAAGTTCCCTCTCAAGCCCTCTCTCGAGTCCCCACTCAAGCCCCTACTCATGTCCAGTTGGAGGTCCCGCAGACTAGTCTCCTGCCGGGGGTCCTGCCAACCCCATGTCCTGTACCGTTGGAGGTTCCGCTGGGGGTCCTGCCAACCCCATGTCTTGTCCAGTTGGAGGTCCCGCAGACTAGTCTCCTGCCGGGGGTCCTGCCAACCCCATGTCCTGTCCAGTTGGAGGTCCCGCAGACTAGCCCTCTGCCGGGGGTCCTGCCAACCCCATGTCTTGTCCAGTTGGAGGTCCCGCAGACTAGCCCTCTGCCGGGGGTCCTGCCAACCCCATGTCCTGTACCGTTGGAGGTTCCGCTGGGGGTCCTGCCAACCCCATGTCCTGTCCAGTTGGAGGTCCCGCAGACTAGCCCTCTGCCGGGGGTCCTGCCAACCTCATGTCTTGTCCAGTTGGAGGTCCCGCAGACTAGCCCTCTGCCGGGGGTCCTGCCAACCCCATGTCTTGTCCAGTTGGAGGTCCCGCAGACTAGTCTCCTGCCGGGGGTCCTGCCAACCCCATGTCCTGTCCAGTTGGAGGTCCCGCAGACTAGCCCTCTGCCGGGGGTCCTGCCAACCCCATGTCTTGTCCAGTTGGAGGTCCCGCAGACTAGCCCTCTGCCGGGGGTCCTGCCAACCCCATGTCCTGTCCAGTTGGAGGTCCCGCAGACTAGCCCTCTGCCGGGGGTCCTGCCAACCCCATGTCTTGTCCAGTTGGAGGTCCCGCAGACTAGCCCTCTGCCGGGGGTCCTGCCAACCCCATGTCTTGTCCAGTTGGAGGTCCCGCAGACTAGTCTCCTGCCGGGGGTCCTGCCAACCCTTTGTCCTGTCCCGTTGGAGGCCTCGCCGACTAGCCCTCTGCCGGGGGTCCTGCCAACCCCATGTCTTGTCCAGTTGGAGGTCCCGCAGACTAGTCTCCTGCCGGGGGTCCTGCCAACCCCGTGTCCTGTCCCGTTGGAGGTCCCGCCGACTACGCTCCTGCCGGGGGTCCTGCCAACCCTATGTCCTGTGCCGTTGGAGGTCCCGCCGTCTACTCTCCTGCCGGGGGTCCTGCCAATCCTATGTCCTGTGCTGTTGGAGGCCCCGCCGACTACTCTCCTGCCGGGGGTCCTGCCAACCCTGTGTCATGTCCCGTTGGAGGCCCCGCCGACTACTCTCCTGCCGGGGGTCCTGCCAACCCTTTGTCCTGTCTCGTTGGAGGTCCCGTCGTCCACCCTCCTGCTGGGGGTCCTGCCAACTCCTGGTCCTCTTCCGTGGGGGATCCTGCCGAAGCCTGTCCCGCCGGCTCCGGTTCCTGTCCGGCCGACACCGGGTCCTGCCCGGCCTCCGGAGCTGTCTGGTCTTCGCCCTCATGCTCGGCCCCCTGAGTTCGCCCGCTGTGGCCTTCGCCCCACCATGGACTCTGCCTTGCCCCCGGGCCGTCCGCCCGAGACCCCCACCTTGGACTCTGCCTTGCCCCCGGGTCGTCCGCCCGAGTTCCCCACCATGGACTCTGCCTTGCCCCCGGGCCGTCCGCCCGAGACCCCCACCTTGGACTCTGCCTTGCCCCCGGGCCGTCCGCCCGAGTTTCCCACCTTGGACTCTGCCTTGCCCCCGGGCCGTCCGCCCGAGTTCCCCACTTTAGACTCTGCCTTGCCCCCGGGCCGTCCGCCCGAGACCCCCACCTTGGACTCTGCCTTGCCCCCGGGCCGTCCGCCCGAGTTCCCCACTTTAGACTCTGCCTTTCCCCCGGGCCGTCCGCCCGAGATCCCTTCCTGGTCCCCTACTGGGCTCCTGGGCGGTCAGCTTAGTCCCGTCCTCCGGACCCCCTCCACCCACCCTGGTGGCCTAGGGATACGTCCCTCCTCCGGACCCCCTCCACCCACCCTGTTGGACTATGTTGGATTTTTTGTTTAGGGACGTCTGGAATCCGTCCCTTGAGGGGGGGGTTCTGTCACGGTTGTCATGTCAGGTCACGGGTCTATGTCTAGGTTTGGGTGTTTCCGCTGTCCTCTATGTCATGTTTTCCTTCCGTCGTTAGTTCCCTGGTGTGTCTCGTTAGTTGATTGTGTTCACCTGTGGCCCTTGTGTTTTCTCCTCCCTCCTCACCTGTGTCTAGTTAGTTGATTATGTTCACCTGTGGCCCTTGTGTTTCTCCTCCCCTGCCCAGCTGTTTCTTGTCTGGTAATTATCCCTCCCTGTATTTAGTCTTGTCTCGTCCTGTGTTCAGTGTTGGTGCTTCTTTTGTTTGTGACCTGGTTCACCGTAGAGTGTTTTGTTTGTTAAAGTTATATGTTAGATAAGAGCCCTTGCAATAAAGGTATTATCAAGTGTTATCTGCGTTTGGGTCCTACCTGCTTCACTCTGCGCTATCACAGAAGGTAACACTGACCTAGAAACCGGACCGGACCGGTTGAAGAGGCGCTCTTCCTTGGTGATAACAATACAGGCCAGCCAGTCGCATCACAGATTTCAGAGCGCTGGGCTCTGCCTGTTATCCATCCTCCCAAATCCCATGGAAATGATTTACTCTTCGGCTTTGCACCCAGAGAGTTCCAGGGAGGACTACCACTTGTAGATTTATTACCCGGTACACAGCTCTCCTGTTCCTTGGAATCCTTGTAACTGCTAACTAGCTGTGAGTTAGCATACCCTTCTCCATTATTTTGCAACACTGGTAAAGTGGTGTCATTCCCACGACATAGTCCATTCACTTCCACGTTAACTTCCAACCGTTGTATTTTCATTTCCAACACAGCCATCTTCTGTATAAGTGTGTGGAAGTCATCTGTAGAGAACGGAGGCATTTTGCTATCAACTAGCTTAAATTGTGTTTATTGTTGTTATACATTTCCTAATATGGAGTTGTTACCTTCCACTCCACAAACTGCAGCGACTAAAAACCAGGCCTTGTCCTTTCTGATGTTGTCCTTGTAGTAAGCATTGGTTACATCATATAAAATAGTGTGTTTTTCCACTTCCATGATGAAAATCTCGTCGTCCATTGTGCGTATCGTAGTGGAGGTGTTGTGATGAAGGAGGGGGGTCGGCTAAATTAGTATATGTGGGGGATGGGCCTGGCCCGGATGCTCACCTTTCCACTTCCTGCGAGGGGGGGCTGCCTGCCCGACCTTACGTTACGGCTGCGCCGCGGCAAAAATAGGATTCATCCTAATTTGCTGCGCCGCGGCAAAAATAGGATTCATCCTAATTTTAGAGAAGCGCTGCGCCGAGCCGCTTCTGGGACACGTCTGAGCCGTAACGCGGCGCGTGTGGTGGAATAGCACCCATTGACTAGAGTGGCCGCGATCCCTACGACCGCCGCGGCGCAGCCGTAACACGACCCGGTGGAAAGTGCTTCTCAAAGTGTGGTCCACGGACCACTGGTGGTCCTTGAGAATATTTCACATTTTAAATAAATACATTTAAGTTTTCTGCACTATCGCGGGAATAAAGTGGTCCTTGGTATGAAAACGTTTGAAACACTGCTCTAACCATTATCAAAACAATGGCCTGACAAATTAGAAAACCTGCCAGTAGTGATTTACACAAAAATGTGTAAATATATATATTTATTTAAAGATTATTTTTTAAGAATTTGGCTTTGTGTTACATGTACAGAAAGATATATTGGAGAGAGAGGGGATGACATGCAGCAGACATTTCTTCATTGTTCATACTTTTACATCATCTCCTAGCACGACTTATGTAGAAAAAAGATGCATCACTTTTAAACGATTCATATTAAAGGAATGATTTAAAAAATAAATGAACAAATTAAGAAAACTTGTGATGTGTTCAAAGATTTTTTTTATAAGAAGTTTTATAAATATAAAATTATAAACACTATTTAAATTGTTTTAAATAGTGAAATATTGTAATTGAAGCTAGTCACCTGGTAGATTTGAAACAAGAAAGAAAATTGACAGATTGGACGAAAATGAGTTGATACGATAGTCACATTATTTTACAAAACATTAACACAACATTTTATTTTTGACATGAAGTGACAACAAAGTCTATTTACATTTGAATGGCATGAGAAAGTAGAGTTCAGAGTGTTTGGAGGAGGACTCATCATTTAGAGAAGTAAAGCAGTTCCTGAAGACGGAAGAGAGGCAGCAGTAAACCATCAGAGACTCAAACATGAATATCAGGCACACTTTGATCTGCCTCCTCCTCCTCAGTGAGTAAATATTTCTATCAATCTCTCTTTCATTTTTACTTTATTTGTTTTTGTATTTCTATTTGGTCAGTTTAAGTTGGCCCTGCACTGTCTGGAGAGTGCATCATCTCATATCAGTCCAGAAATCAGTCCAGTACTTTCACTTTAACACTTTTACTTTCACTTTAACACTTTTACTGTAAAAGGGCTAAAGTAAAAGTGTTAAAGTGAAAGTAAAAGGGCTAAAGTGAAAGTAAAAGTGTTAAGGGCTAAAGTGAAAGTAAAAGTCCTAAAGTGAAAGTAAAAGGGCTAAAGTGAAGGAAAAAGGGCTAAAGTGAAAGTAAAAGGGCTAAAGTGAAAGTAAAAGGGCTAAAGTAAAAGGGCTAAAGTAAAAGAACTAAAGTGACACACCCCTGAAAGTCCCGCCCACCTGGGATGTTTGTGTTAAAATCGAAAACAAAAAATGAGGGAGCGCAAACGAGAAGAGCTGCAGTGAGAGCAAAAGTCTGATCATTGAGAAAGAAGAAACAAGAACTGCAAACAAAAACCTATGTTAAGACAAAGAAAAGATACTTATAGTTTACATGATTACACAAATGATTTGTTTGCAATTTATAGTTTTATTTTTGAAATGTATTTTATTTTGCTTGACTCCGTTTTTTTTTCTTTTAAACTCATAGTTTTGCTTTATTCTGAGAAAGTGTTGCTTTATCTTTATGATACAAAACTAATCCCATACTCCTATAAGTAAATGACCAGATATGTTGTTTTTTTGGGTTTTGTGTGTCACATGTGAAGATGGGAGCAGTTTGTCTAAAGTGGACTTCTCTCTGTTCTGAAGAAAGTTCCGGTCAAATTTAACATGGGAGTCTATTTGAAGCTAGGTGGACTTTTGTCACTCAGATCACTATTGGGCCAGAATGGTGGGTCCGTTTGATATGATGAAGGCAATTGAGTAGTCGATTAAAATAGTTAATCGCGATTAATCGCAAATTAATCGCGATTAACTATTTTAATCGACTGACAGCCCTAGTTAGAAGAAAATGTCCTGCAACGCCCCCAGCCACTGGGATCCACTGCGTTTTTGGTTGGAATCCGCTGGGTGGAATCCTATCTGGAGTGCTACATCTGTAGCTTCTTCTGCCAGACTGTGAGAGTTATTGGGGGTTGTTAACAGTAGAGTAGAGAGGGGGCTCATCAGAGCTAGCTTCCACCGGAGGAACAGAGTAGGTAACACACTCAGCGTCACCGTGGAAACCGCTTTGGGACGAGCCGACGCTGACAAATTTGATCTCAGAGTAGGTGTGTTGACTTGGGTCATCTTCAGCCTGGAGGAAAAAACATTGCTTGATTAAATCTGTCTTTAACAAGAGAACAAAACAAGCAACTTCACTGAATCAAAGCCAAATCTGGCATTTCAGTAAATATGGATAGGAAGCAGCAACAGGTGCAAAAAATGTAGCCCTACCAAGTGAATATTTGGTGATTCAAAAGTTTAAATTGTACAACTTTTCTCAAACTCACCTCCGGTGCAGAAGCATTTTGTGTTTCCGCATGAGGTTCTGAAAAACACAACGGTACTTTGAGAAAAAGACTCACAGATTTTCACACATGATATCACACATTCCCCATTTAAACCAATATTTTGGTCAACCCTTAAACAACAAGATAAATAGATGTGTTTTGAGTTTGTAAACAACAGAACATATTTTGTCAATTAGCAACCTGTCAAATTTAAATTACTTAAAAAAGTGGAAAAGCCTATGAGCTGACTTCACTCCAAAATAGAGGGAGCTATCCTCTCAACACGTTCTCACTCCCAACCCGTCACATGTTGACGGACGGTCAGGGCCCCTCCCCGTCACTCTATTTCAGGATACCCCTTGGAAGTCAGTTTTCAATGGGCAGGGCGTCCCATTGACTTGCATAGAGCTCCCTGAACGTTGGTAATAGAGGAGTTGGGATCGCGGCGAAATGCTCTCCGCAGATCCATTCTCACAGCGTTTATTAACCTTTTTCTTACTCAATATCAAGCCACACTTATTGTTTTTACTTCTTTATTTTAATTGAATAATGTAGGACTTTTGTTGCCGTCAATGATGGGGAGAGTAGGGGCTCAGAATACTGAAATCTGTATTGTTTCATCGTTTTTTCCTTCTAATTTTGTATTCTTTTCTAAACCACACATTGTTATTGTTGAGTTATTTACTCAACAATAACAGATACATTTTCCTTGTGTTTATTTATTTGTTTGATTAATAGACACAAGTTGGAGTCCGTCAGGACCGAGGGTCGGAGCATTTAGAGAATTTTACACCCGGAAGTAAGTATTCTCTCCGCTTCTCTTGACAAACCCTGTGATAGTCCTCAAGCTCTGTGATTGGATGTTTGAGTGTGCGCCGAGGGTTACGCCGAGCGTCGAACAACACTTTGAAATGGGATGGAACCACGGCAGACTGTCCAAAACTGGATTTGAACGGGTCCATCCAGTCCTTTATTAGTATATACAGTAAGTGTGGCCTGTGGAACTGCCAGTCAGCTGTTCCCAAGGCTGACTTCATCTCTGGCTACGCTTCCCTGCAGTCCCTGGATTTCCTTGCTCTCACTGAGACCTGGATTACTCCATCCAACACATCCACCCCAGCAGCTCTCTCCACAGCATATTCCTTCTCCCATACACCCAGACCCACTGGCAGAGGAGGTGGCACTGGTCTCCTGCTCTCTCCCAAATGGAGCTTTTCCCTCTTCAAGCTACCTAACTTCACTCCTTCCACCTTTGAATTCCATGCCGTCACAGTAACCCATCCTATACAATTAACCATTGTTGTTCTCTACCGTCCGCCAGGTGCCTTGGGGGACTTCTTGGAGGAATTAGATCATCTCCTCTCACATATCCCTGAAACTGGCCCTCCGGCTGTACTTCTCGGAGATTTCAACCTCCAGACGGGGAAGATAGACAAACTAACATCTCTGTTAACCGCCTTCGCTTTCTCATTGTCTCCATCTCCACCAACTCATAAAGCTGGCAATGTCCTTGATCTCATATTCTCAAGGAACTGCACTACTTCTAACCTCTCTGTTAACCCGCTCCACACATCCGATCACTTCTTCCTTTCATTCTCTCTACCCCTTTCCAACATAACAAACTAATCTCTTCTCATCCTGCACCTGTCCGCCGTAACCTTCGTTCCCTCTCCCCCTCTACCTTTGCCTCATCGGTGCTCTCAGCCCTCCCTTCCTCTGATTTGTTTCAACTTCTGCCTCCAAACTCTGCTGCTCCAAAACTCTCCTCTCTACTCTCTCATCCTCTCTGGACTCTCTCTGTCCTCTCACATCTCGGCAGGCTCGTCAGTCCCCCCTGCTCCCTGGCTAAATGACGCACTGCGTGCTAATAGAACCGTCCTTCGGGCAGCAGAGCGGAAATGGTGGAAATCCAAACACCGTGACGACCTCCTAACCTATCAGGCTCTCCTCTCCTCTTTCTCTGCCTCGATCTCTCAGGCAAAGAGCACTTTCTTTCAAGATAAGATGCAATCTTCCTATTCCAATCCCAAAAAACTATTTTCCATCTTCTCCACCCTCTTGGACCCTCCCAAAGCCCCTCCCCCCTCCTCACTCCTGGACCCCCCCAAAGCCCCTCCTCACTTCTGTCAAGCGACTTTGTTAACCACTTTGAAAAAAAGGTTGATGATATTCGCTCTTCTTTTTCTGACTCACCTTTACTGACCGCTGGGTCACCAGTCCCTCCTTTCACCCACACACTGACCTCCTTTTCCCCTCTCTCTCCAAGTGAGGTTCTTACCCTCATTACCTCTGCCCGCCCTACCACCTGTCCTCTGGACCCTATCCCTTCAAACCTCCTTCAGACTATCGCTCCTGATATTCTACCGTTTCTCACCCATTTCATCAACACTTCTCTAACTTCTGGTCACTTTCCAAACAGTCTCAAGGAGGCAAGAGTAAACCCTCTCCTTAAGAAACCCACTCTCAACCCGTCTGATGTTATAAACTACAGGCCTGTCTCTCTCCTCCCGTTCCTGTCTAAAACACTTGAACGCGCTGTCTTTAAACAACTCTCCTGTTATCTCCATCAGAACAACCTTCTGGATCCGCACCAGTCTGGTTTCAAGGCAGGTCACTCCACAGAAACTGCCCTCCTTGCTGTCACTGAGGAACTGCACACTGCCAAAGCAGCATCCCTCTCCTCTGTCATCATCATGTTGGACCTGTCAGCTGCATTCGACACGGTGAACCATCAGATCCTCCTTCGCACTCTCCAAGAACTTGGAGTTTCAGGCTCTGCACTTTCCCTCCTCGCCTCATACCTCAAAGACCGTACCTACAGGGTAACTTGGAGAGGGTCCGAGTCCGACCCTTGTCAATTAACTACAGGGGTCCCTCAGGGCTATGTTCTTGGTCCCCTCCTTTTCTCCCTGTACACAAACTCGCTCGGATCGGTCATTAGCCCGCATGGTTTTTCATACCACTGCTATGCTAACGACACCCAATTAATTCTGTCCTTTCCCCGCTCAGAGACCCAGGTCGACGCACGCATCTCTGCTTGTCTAGCTGACATCTCTCAGTGGATGTCTGCTCATCACCTCAAGCTCAACCTTGACAAGACTGAACTGCTTTTCCTTCCGGGAAAAGATTGTCCCACTCTTGACCTAACAATCAACATCGGCACCTCTGTTGTTTCCCCGACTCAGACCGCAAGGAATCTGGGTGTGACCCTAGATAACAACCTGTCCTTCACTGCAAACATCGCTGCTACAACCCGTTGCTGCAGATATACGCTGTACAACATCAGGAAGTGTCACGGTTATCATGTCATGTCACAGTTCTGTCTTGGTTTGGGTGTTTTCGCTGTTCTCTATGTCATGTTTTCCTCCTGTCGTTAGTTTCCCTGGTGTGTCTCGTTAGCTGATTGTGTTCACCTGTGGCCCTTGTGTTTCTCCTCCCCTGCCCGGCTGTGTCTCGTCTTGTAATTATCCCTCCCTGTATTTAGTCTTGTCTCGTCCTGTGTTCAGTGTTGGTGCTTCTTTTGTTGGTGACGGACTCCACCGGTGAGTGTTCTGTGTTTTTCTGTATTCGTTCCATTTTAGCCTTGAAATAAAGGTTTATCAAAGTTATCTGCGCTTGGGTCCTGCTTCCTTCACTCAACCGTGACAGAAAGCACCGACCAGAAATGGACCCAGCAGATGATCCATTTGAGGTGGAACTACAACATTTTTCTTTTGATTTGGCTTGCTGCTATGATTGGTGGAGGGGAGCGTCCAGTGTTCGGCAGAAGGAGGCCGCTCTGGTAGAGGCGCACCGGTTGGCTATGGAGAAACCAGACTTGGTGAAATTCTTACCTGGCTGGATTTTGAACTTCATCTGGGTGTGTGATTTCCAGCCTGCTGACTATAAACGTCTCGGTGTGTTCCGTCTGGAGTCAACCAGTGCTTCCGCCCCAGTTCCTGCTCCTGTCCAAGAGTCGTTTTCTGGAACTCGGCTGGCTTTTGGAGGTCCACGGAGCCTTCAGGCGGCTTCTAAGAGAAGGAGTCGCAAGTCCAGGCTAGCAATCCGAGCCCCAAGAGCCATGGTTCCGGCTACAGAACCGGCCCACACAGCCATGGTTCCGGCCCCAGTACAGGCCCCAGCAGCCATGGTTCCAGCCCCCATTTCTGGCCCCAGCAGCCATTGTTCCAGCCCCAGTTCTGGCCCCAGCAGCCATCATTCCGGCCCCAGTTCTGGCCCCAGCAGCCATGGTTCCAGACCTAGTTCTGGCCCCAGCAGCCATGGTCCCGGCCCCAGCAGCCATGGTTCCAGCCTTAGCTCTGGCCCCAGCTGCCATAGTCCCATCTCTGGTCCCTTCTCTAGTCTCTTCTCGAGTCCCTTCTCTAGTCTCCTCTCTGGTCCCGTCTCTAGTCCCTCCTCTTGTCCCTTCCCTAGTCCCTCCTCAGGTCACTTTCCTAGTCCCTTCTCTAGTCCCTTCTCCAGTCCCACCTCTAGTCACTTCTCTAGTCCCATCTCAAGTCCCTACTCAATTCCTTTCTCAAGTCCTTTCTCAAGTCCCTCCTCTAGTCACTTCCCTAGTCCCTTCTCCAGTCCCTCCTTTAGTCACCTCTCTGGCCCCTTCCCGAGCCCCTTCTCTAGTCCCACCTCGAGTCCCTTCTCTCATCCCATCTCAAGTTCCCTCTCGAGTCCCCTCTCTAGTTCCCTCTCAAGTCTCCTCTCGAGCTACCTCTCGAGTCCCCTTTCTAGCTACCTCTCGAGTCCCCTTTCTAGATCCCTCTCAAGTCACCTCTCGAGGTCCCTCTCAAGCCACCTCTCGAGTCCCTTCTCAAGTCTCCTCTCGAGTCATCTCTCGAGTCTCCTCTCCAGTCACCTCTCGAGTTCCTTCTCGAGTCCCCTCTCGAGTCACCTCTCCAGTCGACTCTCCAGTTTCCTCTCGAGTTCCCTCTCAAGCCCTCTCTCATGTGCCGTTGGAGGTCCCGCAGACAACTCTCCTGCCGGGGGTCCTGCCAACCCCATGTCCTGTGCCGTTGGAGGTCCCGCCGACTACTCTCCTGCCGGGGGTCCTGCCAACCCCATGTCCTGTGCCGTTGGAGGTCCCGCCGACTACTCTCCTGCCGGGGGTCCTGCCAACCCTTTGTCCTGTCTCGTTGGAGGCCCCGCCGACTACTCTCCTGCCGGGGGTCCTGCCAACCCCATGTCCTGTCGCGTTGGAGGTCCCGCAGACTAGTCTTCTGCCGGGGGTCCTGCCAACCCCATGTCCTGTCCCGTTGGAGGTCCCGCCGACTACTCTCCTGCCGGGGGTCCTGCCAACCCTGTGTCCTGTGCCGTTGGAGGTCCCGCCGTCTACTCTCCTGCCGGGGGTCCTGCCAATCCTATGTCCTGTCCCGTTGGAGGCCCCGCCGACTACTCTCCTGCCGGGGGTCCTGCCAACCCTATGTCCTGTCCCGTTGGAGGCCCCGCCGACTACTCTCCTGCCGGGGGTCCTGCCAACCCCATGTCCTGTACCGTTGGAGGTTCCGCTGGGGGTCCTGCCAACCCTGTGTCCTGTCCCGTTGGAGGTCCCGCAGACTAGTCTTCTGCCGGGGGTCCTGCCAACCCCATGTCCTGTCCCGTTGGAGGCCCCGCCGACTACTCTCCTGCCGGGGGTCCTGCCAATCCTGTGTCCTGTCCCGTTGGAGGCCCCGCCGACTACTCTCCTGCCGGGGGTCCTGCCAACCCTTTGTCCTGTCTCGTTGGAGGCCCCGCCGACTACTCTCCTGCCGGGGGTCCTGCCAACCCCATGTCCTGTCCCGTTGGAGGTCCCGCCGACTACTCTCCTGCCGGGGGTCCTGCCAACCCTGTGTCCTGTGCCGTTGGAGGTCCCGCCGTCTACTCTCCTGCCGGGGGTCCTGCCAATCCTATGTCCTGTGCTGTGGGAGGCCCCGCCGACTACTCTCCTGCCGGGGGTACTGCCAACCCTTTGTCCTGTCTCGTTGGAGGTCCCGCCAACCGCTCTCCTGCTGGGGGTCCTGCCAATTCCTGGTCCTCTTCCGTGGGGGATCCTGCCGAAGCCTGTCCCGCCGGCTCCGGTTCCTGTCCGGCCGACACCGGGTCCTGCCCGGCCTCCGGAGCTGTCTGGTCTTCGCCCTCGATCCCGACCCTCTGTGAGCCGCGGTCTTCGTCCTCGGGCCCGGCCTCCTGACTCTTCCTGCCGCTGCCCTCGTCCTCGAGCCCGGCCCCCTGACTCTTCCTGCCGCTGCCTTCGCCCTCGATCCCGACCCTCTGTGAGCCGCGGTCTTCGCCCGCGGGCCCGGCCTCCTGACTCTTCCTGCCGCTGCCCTCGTCCTCGAGCCCGGCCCCCTGACTCTTCCTGCCGCTGCCTTCGCCCTCGATCCCGACCCTCTGTGAGCCGCGGTCTTCGCCCGCGGGCCCGGCCCCCTGACTCTTCCTGCCGCTGCCCTCGTCCTCAAGCCCGGCCCCCTGACTCTTCCTGCCGCTGCCTTCGCCCTCATGCTCGGCCCCCTGAGTTCGCCCGCTGTGGCCTTCGCCCCACCATGGACTCTGCCTTGCCCCCGGGCCGTCCGCCCGAGACCCCCACCATGGACTCTGCCTTGCCCCCGGGCCGTCCGCCCGAGTCCCCCACCTTGGACTCTGCCTTGCCCCCAGGCCGTCCGCCCGAGTCCTCCTTCTCGGCTTCTGCCTTGCCCCCGGGCCGTCCGCCCGAGATCCCTTCCTGGTCCTCTACTGTGCTCCTGGGCGGTCAGCTCAGTCCCGTCCTCCGGACCCCCTCCACCCACCCTGCTGGACGTTGGTGGATTTTTGTTTTGGTGTTAGGGACGTCTAGAATCCGTCCCTTGAGGGGGGGGGTTCTGTCACGGTTATCATGTCATGTCACAGTTCTGTCTTGGTTTGGGTGTTTTCGCTGTTCTCTATGTCATGTTTTCCTCCTGTCGTTAGTTTCCCTGGTGTGTCTCGTTAGCTGATTGTGTTCACCTGTGGCCCTTGTGTTTCTCCTCCCCTGCCCGGCTGTGTCTCGTCTTGTAATTATCCCTCCCTGTATTTAGTCTTGTCTCGTCCTGTGTTCAGTGTTGGTGCTTCTTTTGTTGGTGACGGACTCCACCGGTGAGTGTTCTGTGTTTTTCTGTATTCGTTCCATTTTAGCCTTGAAATAAAGGTTTATCAAAGTTATCTGCACTTGGGTCCTGCTTCCTTCACTCAACCGTGACAGGAAGATTCGTCCCCAGCTGACCCAGAAAGCCACCCAGGTTCTGGTCCAGGCTCTCGTCACCTCACGCCTAGACTATTGCAACTCCCTCCTGGCTGGTCTAACTGCATGTGCCATCCGACCTCTGCAGCTCATCCAGAATGCAGCGGCTCGTCTGGTCTTCAACCTTCCAAAATGTTCCCACACCACTCCCCTCCTCCGCTCCCTTCACTGGCTCCCGGTAACTGCTAGAATCCACTTCAAGACACTAGTACTTGCATACCATGCCGCGAATGGATCTGGCCCTTCCTACATCCAGGACATGGTTAAACTGTACACCCCAGCACGTGCACTCCGCTCTGCATCAGCCAAACGACTCGCTGCAACCTAGCTGCGAGGGGGACCCAAGTTCCCATCAGCAAAAACACGTGGGTTTGCTATCCTGGCTCCAAGATGGTGGAATGAGCTCCCCATTGACATCAGGACGGCAGAAAGCCTGCACATCTTCCGGCGCAGACTGAAAACTCATCTCTTTCGACTCCACTTCGAGCGATAGAATTACTAACAAAGCACTTATATACTAATATAGGACTGGCTTATCTATAGCCAGCTGAGTAGCACTTGAAATGTTTGGCTCTATGATACCTGATGTACTTATATGATTATGTTTTCTTCTGGGCTGTGTCTTCCTGGTCGTATGTACTTATTGTAAGTCGCTTTGGACAAAAGCGTCAGCTAAATGCAATGTAATGTAATGTAATGTAAAAGTGCTTTGTTAGTAATTATATCGCTCGAAGTGGAGTCTAAAGAGATAAGATATACTTTATTGATCCTAAGTTGGAAACATTTGCGTTACATCAGCATGTGTAACAGTTGTAAATATGCAGTGGTGTTTATTTGTAAATCATTTAGTATAATCACAAAAATTCTGTGTTTTATATTTAATAATTCTGTGTTCTTTATTTATTGATTGTTCAATACCTGACAAGGTCGAAGATGAAAAACCTGGGTCGCAGGTTCCTCAACAGCGCATTACAAGACATCTATCAATATGTGTGTACCTCCACCATTAAACTGTCATATTCTGCACATTTATTATACTATCTATTCTACATACATCTTATAAGAGTATAATACATATGTATAATATCAGTTAAAATAAGTGCTTAAACATACAGTAGTTAACATTGCAAGAAAGCAATATATTAGTACTTGTCAGGCTTAATATGTATAACCCCAAAGCTTTTTTCTTAATCAAAATAAGACCTTAACCTAAAGTATTCTTTAATGTTTAAATAAAGCCTTATTAGTTTGTCTGATAAAATCAGCCGAATTAGTATTGATACTGCAAGGAGACGTATTGTGTGAAGAGAAATTGAAGATGTTGTTTAATTGCTGATATATTTATGATTCACGTCACATTTTCAGTTTTGGCGGCACTTCTTCCTGTTTGTCTAGACGTCTTCTCATCAGGGCTTTATAAATAGCGAACTACGGCAGATATGTAATACTTAATGCAGCCGAACCGTGTATTACAATGCCGTTATGATGACTTTCAAAGAGAAAAGCAAGCACACTCGGAATAAAGTATTATTTTATTTTTAAAAAATGTTTTCGGATTTCACATCAACAGGAAGTCCGGTTAACTATAATGTCCGTGCGCAACAATACCCCAACCCATAGATCCGCGGGTCAATAATAATCACCACATTACACACATCCCTTCACATTTAAATTTAAATTTAGATTAAAGTATTTCGTGAGGCCTTCTAAAATGTTAGGGTTTGGTTGTAGTTGAAGAGTTTGTAAATTATTGCGTCCATTAATTCCACAACCACACACATGGATTAACATCGATTTAATACATTAATGTAGCCTTTGTTTCTGCTAAAAGAGGTGTCGACCAGCTGGGGCAACAAGAAAATCGGGGAAATCGAGTGTGACTATTAAAAAATAAATAATTATTATATTAAAATTGACAATAACAACCGACCGTCGGGGTAGCATTTGCCGGGGAGCGTTCTCATGGCGTCTATTATCAACGCTATGGGAGGTCTATGAAGGTCTATGGGACGCCCTGTCCGTTGAAAACTGACTTCCAAGGGGTACCCTGTTCGTAATAGAGTGACGGGGAGGGGTCCTGACCGTCCGTCAATATGTGACGGGTTGGGAGTGAGAACGTGTTGATCCTCTTAGCTCCCTCTATTTTTTTACGTGTGTTTTTATAAATGACTAAATGTTTTGTTATAACTGGAACTGGCAGAGCGATACTCAGTTGTTGCAGAGGAAACAGTTGCTAGATTTATGTTTTGTAAGTCGCAACATCACGAACATAGAACATATATTCTAGTAGTATCTATGCAACTACACCATTATACAATAAAACACATTTAAATCTATACCACAGCTGCCCACACACACACACACACACACACACACACACACACACACACACACACACACACACAAGTTTAATATAACAAGTCAAGAGAAAACAGCTGCATTTGTGAGAAAAAAAAAAACTGTGTGTGTGTTACCTGGTTCCTCACCTTTGCAGAATACCAGCACAGACAGTGATGACACGATGACCAGGACGACCAGAGTCAGAAACACATACAGGATCACAGCTGTTTGAGCACAAGAACAAGTTACAGTTACTA
Source organism: Harpagifer antarcticus (assembly GCA_902827135.1). NCBI lineage: Eukaryota > Metazoa > Chordata > Actinopteri > Perciformes > Harpagiferidae > Harpagifer > Harpagifer antarcticus. Next base: position 1,321,947 of record CADEHL010001511.1, read on the forward strand.
GTAAACTATAACATCAACACTAAGAGGCCCCATAATCCATTTGGTTATTAGCTTATCTTTAGGGGAAGACAACAGGTCAACAGTATTTGCCATATACCTACTGTAGACATAGAGTACATTACATTACATTACATTACATTGCATTTAGCAGACGCTTTTGTCCAAAGCGACTTACAATAAGTACATACGACCAGGAAGACACAGCCCATAGTACATCTTTTAAAAGCTGGGAATATGATTTAAGGTGAATTTAAAATATGATTTGTAATTTTTGTATTCGATACCAACAGAAATGCACAGATTGTGATTGTAGAAAAATTATGATGGAAGTATGGGATGGCCATTCTCATGCTTTTTTATGTCTCATAATGTGATGATTCTGTTTAGTTTTGTGCTTTTTTTCTGTTTTTGTGTCTGCACCTCGCGGGAGCGTGCACAGCGTAAAGCCACAACTCACAGACATTTCAATGATTTGTACGGCACAGTTAGGTTTGGAAACGGTATAATTTCCTTTTTGGAGGGCATGCATAACACCGGAGCCTCGCTGCGGGGAAACTTTGGCGCTGTTTTCCGAGTTTGTTCTAATCTGTCAAAATGACGGACTGCTTTCAGATTTGTCCGTCATTGTTAAAAAAAATCCGTCATAGACGGAAAATATTCGGTTAACGCGACCGCTGCAGGCCGTAACACATAAGTTGTTGAAACGTTATCTAGTAAACACAGTGTGTGGATGTACCTGTAGTTGTTGTTTCAGGTTGCTCTGTGGTTTTAGGGGAAGCTGGTGAAGATGTGGAGCTTTCACTTTGGTTTGCTGTTGGTGTAGAGGCTGATGGGACGGATGATGGAGTAGAAGAGAGCATTGTAAATTCAACATGTATATTTTCTACTTTCTTGTTTATTTCTAGTTTTTAAATGTGAATTGTACAATGCCATGTCTTTTTATGGTGCTGCAACACCAACATTACCCAAATTGGGATGAATAAAATACTTTTTATCTTATCTTATCTCTAGAAGTGGTCAAAGCTTTGAACAAAAACAAGCAGACATAAAGAAGTTCTGATGAGAGAAATTAGATCCTCCTGTTTGTCAGCTAGACTCTTTTAAATTGAGAGTTTAAAGCATCAGCAGCTGTCAGTGAAAACAGAGACATGGAGAAACATGTTCATCATCAAGCAGAAACTCACCATCAGTGATGTTGAGCCTAAACCTCTGGTACAGACCTTTAGAGTCAGGTCTGCCCAGACCACACCTGTACCATCCTGAGTCAGACTGGGTCAGCTGTTTGATGCTCACAAACAGAAAATAAGTTGAAAAACTATGAGTATATCTGATCCTGTATCTGCCATTTTCATGATCTGATTTACTAGTTGTTTCAACAAGATTGTCTTCTCCTTCACATTCTCCCTTGCAGAAGTACTTATTGTCTCCATATTGAGTAAAGGAGCATCGAGCTACAATATTCCCTCCAGTTCTAGCATCAATTGTTTTTTCTGCAAAAGGACCACCATCCAACATTGCTGTTGAAAAAAAAAAAGAAATCAATAGTTACTATTTTAACTAAGTTTACAAATCGTAGTTTCACTATTTATACTGTAACTTTTTATATTTTCCAACTTGATCCAGTCACTGGACAATGTAATGAAACAGCTTTTTAACAGAACATTTTCCAAAGAGATTTAGCATATTATTATCTTACGTTGTGCTCACAGTCTGATTTGATATCATTATATTTTGGAATTATATTAGATTTGAATGCTTTAATAAAGTTGTTGGCTTTGTAATTACAAATAGTACCTGATTAAAGTCAACTGATAATTAAATATGTGAACTTTAGGCAGGAGATCTTTTGACATTTATTTAGAAAGTATAATTTGTTATTATTACATACCCTGAGTTACCTTGAGTTCATATGCTCATAACTTAGTAAAACATGACTTATCTAAACACTTCTGCGTTAACTGTTCTTGAGAAAAGAGGAGCTGGTCTCTTTATGCAGAAGTGTTTTAAATGGTGAGGTTTAAGCAGAATGCATGTTTTAGGGAAGTAGTGAGCATACAGTGAATGACATTTGGACTATACAGCATTATTATTACATTACATGTCATTTGTTAGACGCTTTATTACATACTCAATACTGTGGGCAATCCCCACAGGAGCAATGTGGGGTGAAGTGTCTTGCCCAGGGACACAACGACATGCTGACTGCAGTGGGGTTTGAACCTGTGACCCCCTGATCCAAACACCAACGCTCTAATACTCTGCGCCACAGCCTCCTTAGTTGTGTTAGAATGAGTTAATGGATGTTTGTAATATCTTTTGGCTGTTGTTAGATATGGCCAGTTCATAATACATTTCACATTCATTAAGACTTTTCTCCATTTTGTTCACTGTGGAGTCATGCTAGAAAACGTCTTCTTACTTTAAAACTGTTATTTAGACAAGGAAGAACATTCCATTTTTAGTAGAAACTCACCATCAACAACAATGATTCCAATACACTTGTATGAAACCTCTTGTGTAACCGCTGCACACCTGTAGCGTCCTGAGTCAGACTTGGTCAGCTGAGTGATGGTCACAAAAGAATATCCATCTACATAATTAATGCTGTATCTGCCACTCTGAGCTGGGGCATCAGTTGTTTCAATGAGAATGTCTTCTTCTTCACATTTTTCCTTACAGAAGAACTCCTTGCCTCTATTAGAAGGAATGAAGCATTCTACTCTGACATCTTCTCCTTCAATTCCTGAATAGACAGAGAGTTGGGCACTGATGAGTCCGGTGTTTGCATCCTGCAGAGCTGAACAAAAGATGAGCCATCATTAGTAGTGGTCAGTACTTCCTGTAATATCCTGCAGTATAATCACAACACTTCCTGTTTCACATGAACAAAGATCCTCAGAGTTAAACCACAGTCTGTGACTGAAGATCACCATCAGCACTGCAGGTTAATGTTACCGTTTGGTCTGAGACCTTTATACTTCTTGAGACACAAAGACTACATGAAGTCTCCATCTCTTATTTTAAGCTTTACATTAATGCAAATCCTAGTACATAACCTAAAAAGTGTTTTATGTCCGCACCACCTTTTTTTATTTATGAAATTTTTGGACAAAACATCATATTTGTTCCAGCAGCAGTGTCAAGCCGTACGCGAGTTATAAATGTTTTAAAGATACAATAAGATACAAATATAATAAAAAGTTGAAAATTAACATTAGCAGCATGTATTGCACTTATTGTTAGTCGCTTTGGATAAAAGCGTCAGCTAAATGCAATGTAATGTAATGTAATGTATATATAGTAAGAATACAAATTAAAAGATTAATAAATGAATCAAGAAAATTATTTGCAGATTAAATGATTATGAAAACAATCATAATCATTATTTCACAGAAAGTAATGACTAAATGTTACTGATTCAGTAAGCAGATAATAACTGAGTTTGATGATGATGTACAGTTAGTTTGAGGAAGTGAAGCATATGTCATAGGTTGCAAAGATACTAAAAAGACTAATTTTGGAATATTTGAATAACTCGTACTGCTGGAGCCTTGCATTAATTTAAGAATAACGGAACAATAAAAAATGATTCAATTACTGAGATGAAAATAAAGTGATATACTCACAGAAGAGGAAGAAGAAGCATAGTGTTTTTGCGTGACAGACTTTCATGCTGAGACTCTGATGGTTTACCACTGACTGTCTTTCTTTACTGGCTAACCAGGAGCTTGTTACTTCTTTATAGGATGAAGTCCCTCCTCCAAACACAACCCAGCTCTACTCTCCTCCCCAACGCAAAAACACTATGGTCTAAAAATACTCCATTGAATGTACTGAATTGTAAATATCAGCAACATTTACTTTTAGTATCAGCAAAAGTAATAATTATGCATAATAGCTCCTTTCATAGTGTTGTTTTAATATTCAGGGATGCACACTCATCAGGTATGAAAAAGGTGACAAGGATCCGAGCCCCCCGACCCCACGGAATATCGGCTTTAAAATTAGGAATAACAAGGCAAGGCAAGTTTATTTATATAGCACCTTTCAGCACCAGGCAATTCAAGGTGCTTTACAAAAATGAAAGACATTCAGACAAAGGTATTTAAAAACAGTAAGAGATAATAAAAGAAACATTAAAAGAAAAACAAAAAATGAAAGACATTAAGAAAATGGCATTTAAAATCAGTCATTAAAAAGAAACGCTAATAAAATAAACATTAAAAGATAAAAGTTACAGTGCAGTCTAACATATGAATAGTTCAATTCTTTAGGTTCTTGTTTTTTAGTTTTTCAAAGAACCTCCCTTTGGAAATCCAAATATTTCCGTCCAGATTTATAATTTAGACAGACTGTTTTCACCATGTTTTGCTCGCATGACATCCACAATCGGACCCTCAGGAGGGTGTACTAGCCCCCTACTCTGCTTTGCGTTCCATAACAAAGTCTTTAAGTGTTACCTGAACACCCCGTGTTACCAAAACACTATTTTTCACTCGTCGGTGATGTGATATTTGTTCCTCAGTACAAATCACACAAAGACTGATCGTAAACCCTGGCTACGACGGATATCCCAAATATCCTACTTTTGAGCAGTCCCTCTCATAAATGTCATGGAGTTTAATTACGTTTAACTTTAAACAATTTAGACACTGTACATCTCACCGAGCATTGAAAGCCTTCTTTCCTTCACATTCATCTTCAACCTTAATATTTTCTTAAATCCACGAGGCCAACTGCCTTCTTTCACTGCACTCTGCTTCATCCTCCCACTATTTTAAACACTTTCTGTGAGTGTCCCGCTTTTCTAAGTCTTTTACTTTAATTGCATTTTTACCCTTCATTCCGTCTTCATGTTCTTGTAATTTATTCTTGAGGTTATTGATTTTTAATTTACTCAAAGAACCTCCCTTTGGAAATCCGAACATTTCCGTCCAGATTTTTAATTTAGACAGACTGTTTTCACCATGTTTTGCTCGCATGACATCCACAATCGGACCCTCAGGAGGGTGTACTAGCCCCCTACTCTGCTTTGCATTCCATAACAAAGTCTTTAAGTGTTACCTGAACACCCCGTGTTACCAAAACACTATTTTTCACCCGTCGGTGATGTGATACTTGTTCCTCAGTACAGATCACCCAAAAACTGATCGTAAACCCTGGCTACGACGGATATTCCAAATATCCTACTTTCGAGCAGTCCCTCTCATAAATGTCATGGAGTTTAATTACATTTAAATTTAAAACATTAAAAGAAAAAATACATGGATAAAAGTTACAGTGCAGTCTAAGATATGAATAGTTCAATTAAAAGCAGCGACAAAAAGAAAAGTCTTCAGCCTGGATTTAAAAGTAGTCAGAGTTGCAGTGGACCTGCAGGTTTCTGGGAGTTTGTTCCAGATATTTGGAGCATAATAACTGAACGCTGCTTTACCATGTTTAGTTCTGACTCTGGGGACAGAAAGCTGACCAGTCCCTGAAGACCTGAGAGATCTGGATGGTTCATAATTTAGCAGGAGGTCAGAAATGTATTTTGGGCCTAAACCATTCAAAGCTTTATAAACCAGCAGCATTATTTTGAAATCTATTCTTTGACACACAGGAAGCCAGTGTAAAGACTTCAGAACAGGAGTGATGTGATCCACTTTCTTAGTGTTAGTGAGGACTCGAGCAGCAGCGTTCTGAATCAGCTGCAGCTTTGTAATATATTTTTTAGTGAGACATGTGAAGACACCATTGCAGTAGTCGAGTCTACTGAAGATAAAAGCATGGACAAGTTTTTCCAAACCTGCTGTGACATTAGTCTTTTAATCCTAGATATATTCTTTAGATGATAGTAGGCTGATTTAGTAACTGTTTTAATGTGACTGTTGAAACTCAGGTCAGAGTCCATGACTACACCTAGATTTCTGGCTTTATCTGTTGTTTTGAACATTGCAGACTGAAGCTCAGCGCTAACTTTTATACGTTCTGACTTGGCTCCAAAAACCATTACCTCAGTTTTATCTTTGTTTAATTGGAGAAAGTTCTGACACATCTAGTCATTGATTTGTTCAATGCACTTACTCAGTGTTTGAATTGGAGCATAGTCTCCTGGTGAAATTGTTACGTAAATGTGTGTGTCATCTGCATAGCTATGGTAACTTATTTTGTTGTTTTTCATTATCTGAGCCAGTGGTAGCATGTAGATGTTAAAGAGAAGAGGCCCCAAGATGGAGCCTTGAGGTACCCACATGTCATATTTGTCAACTCAGATGTGTATTTACCTATAGAAACAAAGTTGTTTCTGTCCTTTAGGTAGGATTCAAACCAATTTAGGACTGTTTCCGAAAGTCCCACCCAGTTTTCCAGTCGGTCTAGTAATATGCTGTGGTCAACAGTGTCAAACGCAGCACTGAGATCTAATAATACTAACACTGAAGTTCTGCCACTGTCTGTGTTTAAGTGGATGTCATTGAAGACCTTTACAAGAGCAGTCTCAGTGCTGTGGTTTGGATGAAAGCCTGACTGGAACACATCGAAACAGTTATTTAAATGCAAGAAATTACTCAACTGTTGAAAAACAACCTTTTCAATGATTTTACCTAGAAATGGGAGGTTTGATATGGGCCTGTAATTGTTCATTACTGAAGCATCTAGATTATTCTTTTTTAAGAGCGGTTTAATGACTGCAGTTTTCAGGGCCTTTGGAAAAATACCTGAGTGAAGAGATTTGTTTACAGAGGATTTATCAGTCAGATCAACTAAAGAAGCAGTGTTAATAATAACAGAAACGCTAAAGAGTCACATCTAATCTAATATAAATATATAAAAGCATTTATTTTAATTGTGAAGCAGTCAGTTTATCATTTTGGCAGCACTGTTGAGCATTTTGAAAATGTATTTTCATGCCTCTGTGCAAGGCTTAGTCTTTCTATCTTTATAGCCAGTGGTGTGAAGTAACTACGTTCAGAAACTCAAATACTATACAGTACTTGGGTAAAATGTTGAGATACTTGTACTTTACTTAAGTATTTCAATGTTTTGCTACTTTGTTCTTCTACTCCACTACAGTTCAGAGGTAAAAGGTGTACTTTTACTCCACTACATGTATTTAATACCTTTAGTTACTTTACAGATGTGGATGAATGATGTGAATAAAATCAAGTGTCAATTAACTACAGGGGTCCCTCAGGGCTCTGCTCTTGGTCTCCTCCTCTTCTCCTTGTACACAAACTCGCTCGGATCAGTCATTAGCCCGCATGGTTTTTCATACCACTGCTACGCTGACGACACCCAATTAATTCTGTCCTTTCCCCGCTCAGAGACCCAGGTCGTCGCACGCATCTCTGCTTGACTAGCAGACATCTCTCAGTGGATGTCTGCTCATCACCTCAAGCTCAACCTTGACAAGACTGAACTGCTTTTCCTTCCGGGAAAAGATCGCCCCACTCTTGACCTAACAACCAACATCGGCACCTCTGTTGTTTCCCCGACTCAGACTGCAAGGAATCTGGGTGTGATCCTAGATAACAAACTGTCCTTCACTGCAAACATCGCTGCAACAACCCGCTGCTGCAGATACACAGTTTACAACATCAGGAGGATACGTCCCCAGCTGACCCAGAAAGCAACGCAGGTTCTGGTCCAGGCTCTCGTCATCTCACGCCTAGACTACTGCAACTCCCTCCTGGCTGGTCTACCTGCATGTGCCATCCGACCTCTGCAGCTCATCCAGAATGCAGCGGCTCGTCTGGTCTTCAACCTTCCAAAATGTTCCCACACCACGCCGCTCCTCCGCTCCCTTCACTGGCTTCCAGTAATTGCTAGAATCCACTTCAAAACAATGGTACTTGCATACCATGCTGCGAATGGATCTGGCCCTTCCTACATCCAGGACATGGTTAAACTGTACACCCCAGCACGTGCACTTCGCTCTGCATCAGCCAAACGACTCGCTGCACCCGCACTGCGAGGGGGACCCAAGTTCCCATCAGCAAAAACACGTGGGTTTGCTATCCTGGCTCCAAAATGGTGGAATAAGCTCCCCATTGACATCAGGACAGCAGATAGCCTGCACATCTTCCGGCGCAGACTGAAAACTCATCTCTTTCGACTCCACTTCGAGCGATAGAATTACTAACAAAGAACTGCTAACAGAGCACTTATATACTAATAAAGGACTGGCTTATCTATAGCCAGTTGAGTAGCACTTGAAATGTTTGGCTCTATGAAACCTGATGTACTAATATGATTCTGTTTTCTTCAAGGTTGTATCTTCCTGGTCGAATGTACCATTGTAGCATCAGCTAAATGTAATGTAATGTAATGTGTTGAATCAGACTTTAGTTCGGGCTTTAGAGACAAAATGATGTACAATCTGTGATATGGACACTGTTTAGCGTACGTACATATAATTAAGCAATAGCTCACGACAGACGGTGGTATATGCTCATTATATCATAGCTAAGGGGCGTGGTTTGGCCCGACGTGAAGCGGAACAGCTAGCGAACATATTAGACAGAGAGTGTTGATCCATTATTTGGCTATATACAGTGGTGTAGTGGTGATGATCTTTTTTTTAATAGTCTAATAAATATAAAATCATTGCCAGTGTTATCAGTTGCAAGTGTGTATTTGTTGTAATAATGACAAAAACATAATTATTTCACAGTACCGTAATTATAATAAAAAATAAAAACGATTTCCTTAAAAAATGATGATTCGTCATCACGCTCGTGACCCCGCGGCGAGCTGGGGGTGTGTCAGTGATTTGGCGGCAGCTCTTTCCCTCAAGAACGCTAACGAGAAAGCTCTACAATGGCAGGCAAGCATTCTATACTTGACTTCTTTTCTAAAAATAATATCATTCACAAAAAGAAAGAGGCTAGCAGCACCGAAGCTACAAGTGAAGCTGCTACTAGTACATCATCAGAAGGGCCCCATAAAGATGTGGATAATGCTAGCACTAACGTTAACGTTAGTGCTAGCTCAAGCTCACCTTTCCCAGAGGTATGGACGGAGGAGATGTGGCGGAGGAAACAAGAGGCATACCCGTGGATAGACTGCAAAGCTGGGAAACTGGGCTGCAAAGTTTGTTCATCCATTTTGGATTTATCAGTCTTCAAAACGCAAGGTGTGTGTGTGTGTGTGTGTGTGTGTGTGTGTGTGTGTGTGTGTGTGTGTGTGTGTGTGTGTGTGTGTGTGTGTGTGTGTGTGTGTGAAAAAAGCAGCGCTGTCTGCTTATTTGCAATGTAGGCTAGGCCTAATCAGAACAATTTCAAGTCCAGATTCAATGTTGTTTGCATAAGTAGGCTATATTTTTCGTTTAGTTTATTTAATAAGTTAATTTCAGGACAACTTTGTCATGAGTTTTAAATAGATTTTGAAAGTAGAGAGAGAGAGAGAAGAGAGAGAGAGAGAAGTAGAGAGAGAGAGAGAGAGAGAGAGAGAGGAGAGAGAGAGAGAGAGAGAGAGAGAGAGAGAGAGAGAGAGAGAGAGGAGAGGAGAGAGAGAGAGAGAGAGAGAAGAGAGAGAGAGAGAGAGAGAGGCAGCGCTGTCTGCTTAGTTGCAATACTGTAGCTTATGCAATTTAGGCCTATACATTGTTTAAGTAACTTATGTGCCAGTGTGTCCATGGTTTTGAGTATGTGTGTGTGTTGAGCGCAGCGCCGTCTGATTTTGCAGTACAGTAACTAAAGTAGGACTAAGCATACCGGTAGTTTCTGTGGACCTGTCTGCCCGTTTTGTGAGTGCACTGCGCGCGTACGGACTTGTGTGGCATTGTTTGGGATGACCTAATTAAAATAGCGTCCCCCCCAGTAAAGAAATCCCCACTACACCACTGGCTATTTATTTACATTAATTTGTATATTGCCGTTTATTGTGCAGCCACTTAAAAACTGTCCAGCATCAGTAGAATGGCTTATGAGGTTACTTGTATAGGTTGAGGTTGTTCTATCAAGGCTGGTGCTTGGCGTGGCGAGAATTTTGCTCCACTTTATATAGTCCCGGTATAGTCCTCACCAGCTTCAAAATGGCTTCAGTCACCACCATACTCAAAACACCTGGCCCCCGACGACCTCCAGAACCACCGGCCGATCTCCAACCTTCCTTTCCTAACCAAAACTCTGGAAAGAGTGGTCGCCGGCCAACTCCATCTATACATGTCCAACCATGAGTTCTATGAGCCCTTCCAATCCGGCTTCAGACAGCAACACAGCACTGAGACCGCCCTCATCAAGATCACCAACGATCTCCTCATTGCTGCTGACTCTGGCCGCCTCAGCATCCTCATCCTCCTGGACCTCTCTGCAGCGTTTGACACCATCTCTCACAACATCCTCCTCACCCGCCTCTCAGACCTCCTAGGTATCACTGGCACAGCGCTGTCTTGGTTCACATCCTACCTCCATAACAGGAAACAGTTTGTCTCCATCAATGGCTCTAATTCACCCCCGGCCACAGTCCACCACGGTGTACTCCAGGGCTCGGTGCTTGGCCCCCTCCTGTTCACCATTTACATGCTCCCCCTAGGCCAGATCATCCAACATCATGGAGTCAATTTCCACTGTTACGCTGATGATACCCAACTGTATCTCAGCACCACTCCATCCTCCCAGCTCCCCCCTTAGTCTCTCATCAACTGCCTGCATGACATCAAAGCATGGATGTCATGCAACTATCTCAAACTAAACAGCAGAAAAACAGAGCTCATGGTTGTGGCACCCAAGGCGCTGCTCCAGAAGGTTGGTGACTTCATCCATCTCCCCATCTCCTGAAGCCCGCAACCTGGGTGTCATCCTCGACTCCACCCTCTCCTTCCACTCCCACGTCAAGTCTGTGACCAAATCGGCCTTTTTCCATCTAAGGAACATTGCAAGACTCCGACCGTCACTCTCGGAGTCGGTTGCTGAAACCCTAGTCCATGCGTTTGTCATCTCCCACTTGGACTACTGCAATGGTCTCCTGTTTGGGGTTCCCAACAAAACCCTGGACAGGACTGTGCTGCTAGGGTACTCACAAATACAAAGCCATGGCAGCACATCACTCCCACTCTCATCCACCTCCACTGGTTGCCGGTCAAGTCCGGCATATCATTCAAAAATCTTCCTCCTTACCTAAAAGTCCCTCCATGCCCAGTACCTATCGGACATCCTTCACCCACATGCCCCACCTGCGGTCTTCAGACTCTGGCCTGCTTACCACCCCCCGCACCAAACTGCGAACCTTCGGGGACAGAGCCTTCAGCGTGGCAGCCCCCACCCTCTGGAACGCTCTCCCTGCGGAGATCCTTAACATCCCCACGCTTGACGCCTTCAAAAGGGCCCTCAAGACCCATCTGTTCACCAAGGCCTTTGGCCCCTAATCTATTTGTTGTTTTTGTCTGTCTGACTGGTTGTCTGACTGCCTTTTGTTTTGTTATGTTTGTTTTGCCCTGTTCTTCCTTGTAAAGTGACCTTGGGTCCTATGAAAGGCGCTATATAAATCTAAGCTATTATTATTATTACTTTCTCCGGTCCCCGAGATTCGGATTCCAGTAGCTCTGGAGAGAGTTTTCGCACCTGTGGCCACTAACGGTCATCATTTCTCTGCTTTGTTTCAAGATCCGCATCAGAAAGCTTTTGAATGGGGGTACGTTTCCAGATGGTCTATACCTGCTCTTCACGTAGCTCTGCATGTCGTCGTTTAGGTGCTTTTTTTTTTCTGGAGATAGGCACTCCTCAATCCACTCTGACTCCTCCATAGTAAGACCCCCCCGGAGGTCGAAGTTAATCTTAAATGTTTCCATCTTATGCTTTGTAAGTTTGTTTCGTAACGGAAGAAATGTGTATTTATAAAACGGACAAGTCAAATCAAGCAATATGATTGGTTGATAGCGTTTTTGCGGACCTTTTTGATTACAGATTTGAAAACATCGTTGCTTGCTTTAAAAGTAGCACAATTCATTATGTCAAACTTTGGAAAGTATCTAGATATACCTGCCCTAATGCCAAAGGAACTGCACACTGAATATGTTTTGCCGTTTGATGTCTATGTCTGGACCGTTGCGTAAAAAGGAGGGTTTCTGCCCAGTTACTTCTCCGCTGTTTTCTTGTCCCAGTTTGAAAAGCAAACTGCAGGCAGTTTATCACGGCTAAGAACCAATCAGATTTCTTGATTTGACTTGTCCGTTTTATAACAGAGTTTATTACATGGCTTAGTTGAATACTCGATTCTGATTGGTCAATTCAGAACACGTGACACGTTGTTAATCCAGAACAGACCGTTGTCAAGCACTTATTGACCGTTGTTAAGGACGCTCACATCTGTACAAACAAGTCCGTTCGATTTAACTGTATACAGTTTGGCCGAAAAGCAAACTGCATGCAGTTTGCTTTTCTAACTGACAAGACAAGAGCGACAAGAAAACAGTGGAGAAGTAACGGGCAGAAACCCTCCTTTTTACGCAGACATAGACATCAACCGGCGACCCATATTCAGTTGCCAGTTAATTTGGCATTAGGGCAGGGATATCTAGATACTTTCCAAGGTTTGACATAATGAATTGTGTTTTAACTTTTAAAGCAAGCAACAATGTTTTCAAATCTGCAATAAAAAAGCTCCTCAAAAACGCTATCGAAGCATTTCCTGCCGTTGCTACGTTAGTTCAAACGGTAACAACGGACTATTTTTCAATTTAAATCAATACATACAAGTTACAACAATTTTTTAAATCAATAAAATCATTTTCTAAATCCATAAAAGCATTTCAATTAATATTGGTAGCCATATCGTTACTTTGTTGAGAATGTGGCCATGTAATAAGCGGGATAATGTGCAGCGACGCGGTCATTATGGGGAAAAGAACACCGACAGGCTGATCAGGAGCCCGATGCGAAGCGGAGGGATCTTGATCGGCACATTATCCCTTACTGAATGAACTGTGTAGTGACTTGTTAACCTAATCTGAGGGATGCGAACGGGAGAACTTTGAGGGACGCGTGTTACAGACTATAAAACAATGTCCATATGAGTTGTATATATCCATGAATATCCTTTATTTTGTGTTCCATATATTCACCATATTGATTGTATCCACATTGCTTCTTCTGTTACCATTCAGAGAACAATACATGCCTGCCAGTCACGCTGGACACAAACTGTTTAACACAGCTCAACTCGACACGGCTTCTCCAGACACGGTCAAAAACTGTTTGCTACCGTCCCACACACCTGCATCTGATCACCCACTGATTACATACATACACTCACAAATGAATGCTCCATCTTGTGTTCAGTGACAGAACTGCATGTTACATGACATTACTTGTGCAGATAAAATAAAAACAAAGACACATACATGAGACACAAAATGATGTTCACTCTGTGATATGGACACTGTTTAGTGTTCGTATATATTAAGCAGAACATAGTTGAATTAACTGTTCATATATTCAGTCAAACTAGAAGCTTTTACAGGTTTTAAATTAGAATATTCTTTCTCACAAAAAACTTTGGTAAAATCTCAAATGTTTTAAGTCAATGCAATATTATTTAAAACCTATTTGCAATTATGAAAAACTGAAACATCCCACTTCTCCATGACAACTGAACAAACCATAAGATTGTTATACGATGTTGAAATCTCCAGAAAAAGCAAGTTAATGAACCCTAGAGTTTCAGATCTAAGAGAGCATGTTGACAGAAATACAAAGTGTACTCACTGAGAACGAAGAAGATCAAACTGTGGCAGACGTTCATGTTCGAGTCTCTGATGGTTGAACGCTGTCTCTCTTTCTTCTTCAGCGGCAAACCAACACGTTTTCACTTCTCTAAACGATGGAGTCCCTGCTTAAAATAAAACACTCACAGCTTTACTCTCCTCTCTAACACCTGCATATGTATCACGTATGGTTTCACTTTAAAACGTTGTAACTTAATGCAGCAAATAATATATTTTGCTTTTAACATTTACATTATTCAATGTTAAGTCTAATGCTGCGTTCAGACCGGACGCGATGCGATGTTTGGGGGCGAGGTGATTACATGTAAAGTCAATGCAGAGACGCGATCAGACGCGAATTCGCTCCGACGGCGCGTATGAAGCGGTGGACGTGGCGCGAATCACGCGATTGAAGGGGGCCGCGTCAAACGCGAGAGTTCAATTTTTTCAACTCGGGGGTCAAATTCACGTGACGCGTTCTCGCGGAAGCCAATCAGCGGTGAGGATCTCAGCCTGCCGTCACTGACGTTCAACCAGAAAACATCAGCCATTAGCTGTTAGCAGTTAGCACACAGAGATCATAGCTCCTCATATCTGTTCAGAAACTGTACAAAAGTTAAACAAGTACAAACCACAGACTGTCTGTGTCATGGCGAATACAGTCGCTGGTTTATTTCTGTCTGTAGGCCGTTGTTATGAGTGTGGAGTGAGCATATACAACGTTAGCTTAGCCTGGTCGACCTGATCTCCATTCAGAAAACAAGCATTTTAAAAGGTTTTTCGCCTGCCGTCTTGTCTGCAGACTTGTCAAGCATTAATTCATGGTTTTTACTAACCGGCATCAGTATGTTGTTACGTCGGCATCATATAGAAACGTGTATTACAATTTAATCACGGTAAAATATGTTCATTTTGTTGTAGTTGTAGCTCCCGAGCCAGCGCATCTTGTTTGAATCATGTGAGTTAAACACAGCTGGCAGCTGCGGTGAAACTCAAGCGATTAGAGCGAAGCGAATATTCGCATCGCGTCTGGTGTGAACGTAGCATTATGCTTAGTAAAAACCATGAATTAATGCTTGAATGCACAACGAATATTCTCATCAGACTCCGGCACACTTACTGGGGGCTTGGTTCAACCTCCACTGTCCGTGGCCGCAGCTAGACCCTTCTCAGCCACCGTAGTGTCGTGTCAGGTGGGCGTGTCGTGTAGCGTCGTGTAGTGTTGTGTACATGGATGTATAATAATAAGGACTGGATACAGCGTGGGAGGCGGGGCCTCATTCATTCCTATAAGAGTTGCTCATTAGCGCATGATGATAAAATGGCCCAACTTTTGAGAGAGCGAAACGTCACAGATTACCCGGCATGCCTGAGAAGTACCCGTATGTGCGCTCATAGCGCATGCGCAACTTTAACCAAAATGCTCGTTCACATCAAGCACGTCAATTTGCGTACACGTAACAGCACCGCGCTTTCACGACAGCATGGTAATGATTTGTTATTATGATGGATTTGATATTAACGAGGCGGCAGTTAGCAGCTAGCGGCTAGCTAGTCATTATGCTAATGTACACATCAATCGTTATGTACTTATATTATGCTGTAACAGGATCTAGTGATATCCAACAGAGCTTCATTTAGCATGAAAGAATGATTGCACTGTATATATATATATATATACTGATAAAATAAATGCGCGTTCATAATGCAGAGGGAAATAACTAAGAATAACGTTATTAGCACATTTTACAACTTGAGGAACGAATATTTTTAATAAGGGCTATACAAACGTTCATACTGGGTAGTTTAAAAAAAATTATTCAACGAGTTAGAGACCACAAAGGAAGTGTCGTACCGCCGTTTGGCCACAACGAATATTCTCATCAGACTCCGGCGCACTTCCTGGGGGCTTGGTTCAACCTCCACTGTCCGTGGCCGCAGCTAGACCCTTCTCAGCCACCGTAGTGTCTTGTCAGGTGGGTGTGTCGTGTAGCGTTGTGTAGTGTTGTGTACTATGGTTGTGTACATGGATGTATAATAATAATAAGGACTGGATACAGCGTGGGAGGCGGGGCCTCATTCATTTCTATGAGAGTTGCTCATTAGCGCATGATGATAAAATGGCCCAACTTTTCAGAGAGCGAAACGTCACAGATTACCCGGCATGCCTGAGAAGTACCCGTATGTGCGCTCATAGCGCATGCGCAACTTTAACCAAAAGGCTCGTTCACATTAAGCACGTGAATTTGCATACATGTAACAGCACCGCACGTTCATGACAGCATGGTAATGATTTGTTATTATGATGGATTTGATATTAACGAGGCGGCAGTTAGCAGCTATCGGCTAGCTAGTAATTATGCTAATGTACACATCAATCGCCTGCTCCTACTGGCCAATATATGAACTGCAGTGTGTGGCACTTCCGTATTGGCGTCCTGGCTCTTCCCCAGAGTTTGCCGCTATACCTATATATGTGTGTGTGAGTATATATGTCTGCATCTGTAGCCGTTATTGTCTCATTATACCGCACTGTGAATGAATTAAAGTAAAATATAAGTCATCATGAACACAGTTCTGTCCATCAGACAGAGGGCTGTGCCTCCTGTCATCATTAATGGACGTCTCTTTAAAATGACCGCTCAGAGGAGAGGAGTTCTCATTTCTCTAACCGCCTGCTGCTTCCCCTCCTCTCTCCTCGGTTCCCCTCCTCGACTCCTCCGCTCGCATCTCCTGCGGGCGGGACTAAGACACGAGGATAGGAGTCGGGGAGTCGAGGAGTCGAGGAGGGGAGTTAGAGAAATGAGAAAGGGCCATAGAGAAGTTACAACAACAAATACCATGTAAACATGTGCTGTATACCTGCAGGGTGCACATCAGCCTCTCTTTCTCCTTTCCTTTTTAGTTGTAATATATATTTATTTTATTTATACATATTGTATTCATGTTGTATGTATTTATTTGTTATACATAATATTTATGTATGTATTAATAATATTTGAATTTATATATTTTATTTTTAAGTTTTTTAATATTTACCTATAATATATTTTTCTGTAGTTTAAATGTTTAGTTTTTGTCTCCTATATGTATTCTTATTTTTTTATAATATATATATATTTAATTGTATTTTTACAGCAAATGCAGACACATATCAATTATTCTTATTATTAAATGATATTAATGAATTGTTCTTATTATTTATCATGTTTATAACTATAGTTATTACATTAAATAGTTTCCCAGTGTATTATACAGTCATATTGTCTGTGTGTTGTCCTTTGCCGCATTTAATGCTGCATTTTTACTGGACCATTAATATTAATAATCTGATTGTTTCTTGTTTTGTGTACCTTTATTGGAAAAATCAATAAAATAAAAAATACTGCTATGTTTAATCTGCAGGTTTGACTCGTTAGATTTGAGACCGACAGACATATAGAAGAACGGACCGACTGTCACTGCCCGTCCCTGAAACCCGTTAGTGTTTGTATGTGTTTGTTTCTAATGTGTGTCTCTCTCCTCTCTTTCCCCCCCCCCCCCTGCAGGGTCCCCTGCAGTACATGTGACACCGACAGTGACTTGTACTAGCTGCTGGTCGCATTTAAAAAAAGTAAGAAAAGACTTCTGATAAATCGGAACAATAAAGCACGTTATCCTTCTCTAAAATAATAACATTCTGGCAACATAAAAAAATCTAACTTGCAGCTGAAAATGTTTTAAGAATAGTAGGGCATAATAGTAGTATTAACCATGCTGTTTCAATCACATTAGTATGCATAAAAAGTGACAGGTGACACGCCCCCAATTATGCAAATGAGCTAAGTCCCGCCTCCCCTCGCCTCCCATTGCTCGAGAGCCTTTTATCAGAGCTATGTCCCGCCTCCCATTGTTTGAGACCCTTTGATGTGAGGGGTGATGTGTTATAACGGGTAGGTGTGAAAAGCCCCCCTGTGGAATGCCTTTGTTGTCTAATTCTTTGATGTGTTGATTAAGGTAGTCTCTTTGAAGTTATGCTGTCTGGTCCCTCAGGGGTTATCTAATCTAATTAGCCTTTGATGTTATGAGCCTGTGATGTTAATCTAGGTATTTTTATGAGTGAGACATGTTTTGTTGTCTAATTCTTTGATGTGTCGATTAAGGTAGTCTCTTTGAAGTTATGATGTCTGGTCCGCTCAGTGTGCCCCGGCCTCTCCCCCCTTTTCTCCACCCCTTCCTCCGGCAAGGAGATTGTGGGAGGTGGAATTAGATGAAAATAGAAATATGCTCAAAACTAAATAAAAGACAGTAATTCCACTTACCAAGTCACCTTTCAAAAATGAAAAATTGCCAAAATGTGACAACTTACTGCCATCCGTTCGAAGAGCCAGTCAAGAAACGAATGCCACAGCTGCGCGGGGGTCAAACGCCTACAGCCAGAGATCTGTGCACAAACTTTTCTTGTGCCCTCTTTGGGTCAAGCAGGTTTCTCCCCTCTGCCTCTAAGAACAATTAACACACACACACACACACACACACACACACACACACACACACACACACACACACACACACACACACACACACACACACACACACACGTTGGAGATGCCCCCTTTGATGTGGGGGGTTTGAGATAACCCTGAGATGGTAATCTACATGTTGGTTAAGACACTCTCTGTGAGGTGAGAAGTGAGGGGATGAAGTTAATTTGTTAAGACGCTCAAACAAAATAAAACAGCTATTATTTTTCACTCACTAAGACACCTAAAAACGTTATTGTCCTCTCTAGATTTGATCCAGGGTTTTGTAGTAGTATTTACCATGGTATATAACTTAGACTAAGTTAACTATCTAAACACTCAGAGTCCTTTACCTCACCTGAGCTTATCCAGAGCTTGACTGACACACAGAGACCAATCAAGGGCTTTGATTTATGATCTGTATGACAGTGGCCATGTCGGCAGGCCACATCGTGTAGACAGCCAGTCACCCTGTGTGAGGCAGGCCCACATGTGTGCAGCATTGCGTTCAAAATAAATTAAAAAACTAAATGGGTCGCGAAATATACTTGGGCGGCCGTTAATATACTGGGCGGCCCACCCCAGTAAAGTCTATGTGTGGGAAATCCTGGAATATCAGATACAATTAGCATCTAACCAGAAGTGCGAATGAAGCAGTGAACTGCAGTATATTTGATATACATCCAATATATAAAAGGTTATGTTAATATTGATCAGCTGGTCAGAAACTTGACTCCATGGGAAATATAAAAAGATTTATGTTGAGCGTGATCATAACTTTCCAATAGCACAAAGTTGCAGATCCGCTGTTGCAGGTTTAGCCATTCAGTCAGCCAGGTGTAAAATATGCATTTATTATCACCTTTTCTATTTGTCCAACTAGTGATAATTAAATGATACCCTATTTATTTAACTATGTTTTTCTCTGCTAACAATGCTTTACTTAAAACTGTAAATATATGGGATGATAAGGTCGTTCCTATATCTAAACACCTTGGTGATAATCATACAAATCCTTCAACAAAACAGGTCTTTCTGCCGAAGCGTTTACAAATGAATGAGAGTATATAAGCTGCCAGCAGTGACATTTTGTGGGTATCTTTATCCTTACTCACAGTTTCTGCCATCAGCTCAAAACTGAGAGCAAATAATAATGGACTAAGACCGTAAGAAACCAGAAGAGATTCACAATTAAGAAGCTGGAAGGACTTCAACAATCAACTTCGACTGATTCATTATCAAAATAGTTGATGAATAATGAAATAATCGACAACCAGTCGATTCATCTCACAGCCCTAAGACCGTAGCTCGGCTGCTGCCCTTACACGACCCAAAGATCTCTGAGCTGCTGCGTCTCATCTTGTAGAACAGAGGACTCTTTTTTAAGTAAATACATTATAGGGTTAAAATAAGATATATATGTGGTGGAATTAGTTTAAAACAGCCACCTTACACTTTTTAGTTGTCCTCTCTAAATTAGATGTAGGGTTTTTTTAAATGATTAGTGTTAATTAAGGGCTATTGTTATTTTGGTTTATATGGGGATAGGTGTTCAACTTTTAAAAATTGCACAGGATCATTCTAAGAAGAGTGTGAGGGCTAATGAGCCAGCACCATACCTCCTCTATGCATTTTGTTGACCTGTGTCTGATCTTGAAAAACTCTGGTAAGTACTTTCTTTTATTTTATTTTATAATATCATGTAATTATTAAATGTTTTTAGTTTTTTTGGTAGGGGTTAAACTAGTATATTATGTGGATAGTATATTATTAGATACTTAAAAATGTTGTGTTTTTTCTGTTTACAGTAGAGACCCTGTGTGCTGAAATCTACTCAAACAGAGTACTTCATGGTAGCGGTCAGCTTTTAAACACAAAAGTGTATCTTTCAGTAACTTTCTCAGAGAATGTAAGCCTAAATCTGTCAATTGTTCAAAACAGCCTTCACTGGAATAACCTCAAAATCAGAAACTGGCTGAAACTATACAGTGAATTGGAGAAATTACAGCACAGAGTTTTCTACCACGACACAGATAGTATAATCTATGTGACAAGACAGGGGCAGTCTCCAGTACTTTCATGGTAGTGGTCAGCTTTTTTAAATACAAATCTGTATCTTTCAGTAACCTTTTGAGAGAATTAAACATAAATCAGTCAAATTTCAAAACAGCCTTCAATGAAATAGCCTCAAAATCACAAACTGCCATTAAGAGTCAGATGCTTTACGAAATCTAATAAAACAGAGTACTTTCATGGTAGTGGTCTGCTTTTAAAAAGAAAAGTGTATCTTTTGGTAACATTTCTGAGAGAATTAAGCATAAATCTTTCAAATGTTCAAAGCAGCCTTCACTGCAATAGCCTCAAAACCACAAAATGCCATTAAGAGTGGGAATCCTAACGAAATCTACTCAGAGTACTTCATGGTAGTGGTCAGCCTTTAAACACAAAAGTGTATCTTTCAGTAACTTTCTGAGAGAATTAAGCATAAATCTGTCAAATGTTGAACACAGCCTTGTTTCACTGAAATAGCCTCCAAATCACAAACTGCCATTAAGACTCAGAATCTTAACGAAATCTACTCAAACAGAGTACTTTCTACAGATGACTCCCCCCACTCAACGCAATAAGTCACACCCCACTCAGCAAATCATATAAAACTAAGGACCCTACTAAGACGACCGTTGAAAACTAGCCATGGATCTGAGAAAAACCAAGTCTGATGTAGCCTACCCTTATTATCACCAGGATAAAGGATATGGGTTTAATGACTGGATGTTACAAAGTAGGGGAGAGGATGTCCCCGAAGAAGAGCTCTCCTCTATATCATATCCATGTAAGGTCTTTAGGACAAAAGAGGACTATGATAACATGACATATGAAGAATATCTTGACATTAACACCACCATACCATGTAGATGGGTATTTGAAGCTGCATCTCATCTCCACTGTTGATCCTTTCACTGCACAGATCTCAGTAGGAGAGTAATTCACATCCCAGCCATTCTGACCCTGAACCACTGAAACACAGAGCACATCAGAAACTATAATCAAAGTTAATCTATAAATTGTTGAGAAATTGCCTGAACAGTACTTTCAACAAAGAATGTAAAAATAAACATTTTACAAACTTTACTGGGATAGAGCAGAAAAACACACGTGAATTCCTTCTTAGGCATTTTAAAAACAATGATACTCTTTGACTTTGTTGTTTCTTAATCAAAGCAGGTAGAACAGAAGTCTACGCAAAAAGGGTTCAGTTTGACACAAGATTGGAAAATGCCTTCATATAAATGAACAGTGAATGATTAGCGATCACATTAATTAGAATAGTGTGTGATTCTCTGAACAGTTTCCTCTCTGTTCGCTCTGTGGTCAGGTTGCTGCTGAGGTAAGTGCTCAATAACAATACATGCAGAGCACTGAGGTATGAGCAGCTTCCGTCGGATATACAGATGAGAAAAAGAAGAAGACTGCTTTTAACTGAGAGCGTGTGAATACAACACTGAGGTCAGAGAGGAGAGAAGGAACTAGAAGGGTTCGGTGCAGAGGTATGATCCATAAGAGTTGAGTCAATATGTTATGACTTAGAATAAGAATATCTCTCTAAATCACTTAAACTTAGTAAAAAACAGAGCTGGCGATTCTTGAAGTCATCTTAAGAAAAAACAAAGCAAAATGTTTTCACAGAGAGAAAGGATGGAACAGTTGAGCATACACTATATTCTAATTTTAACGCTTGTAAAGGTGATAAGCAAACTGATATTTGATGCAGATGATTGGAGCAAAGGACAGTGGCAACGCACGACAAGATATTCAGGAAATCCATCAAAAAAACTAGTAACGTCTTTGAGTTTCTACAATTCTACACTCAATTACATTTAAAATGTTTCTGCAAGGTTTGCCTTTTACACAAATTAGGGTCAAGTCAAGTTAACGCGTTAATAACGCGTTAACGCAAACAAAATTAACGCCACTAATTATTTTAACGCGATTAACGCATGTGTATTTTTTGTCCTCGGCCGCCCCGTAGTTTCAGAGCGCATTGAGTTTAAAATACCATTTACAAGCTGATGCTGACAGCTCCGCTCCTGCCGCCCACTTGCTGCAGACCACACTTCCACTCTCACCGGCAGGCCCTGACTGGCCATCGGGAGGACCGGGAGGGTGCGTGTATGTGTGGCGCGAGCGAGCGAGGCAGAGAGAGACCTTACGTGTATTGTTGTTGTTAGCATCTGCTGCTAGCTAGCGGCACTAACGGATATAAGGAGCTGTTTAAATGAAAACAGAGGAGTGTGGTGTCACGTGTGAGGACATAATTCACTGTGTGTTTGGTGTGTGTTGCAACCCGGACCCGTTAGCGAGGGCACCAGGTTGGTGGTTCATTCATGCGAGCTTCACATGCAGTAACAGCTAACGTATTACCTGTCTGATGTTTCATGATAATAAAATGTGGAGTTCCATACTGAACACCCCGCCTCCGACTCCCATTCATCGGCTCTACACTGGTGACCCCAATGTTTTCGAGAAAGTTTCCAAAGACTCAATGAACATGGCTAGTAGCGATGTTTTTGTAAAGCTGCCGGAGTTTTGGGGGCATGCCGCTGCGCCGTGGTTTGCACATGTGGAGGCGCACTTCGCCTGCCAACAAGTCCGTGATGGGGATTTGAAATACTACCATGTAGTAGCAGCGCTGGGAAGCTCCACGTCATCCAGGTTGGTGGGATTTATCGCTGACCCCCCCACACCATGGCAAATATGAGGCGATTAAAGCCCTTCTCTTTAAGACATTTAGCTTTTCTGCTAAGGAGAGGGCTCGCCAGATTCTTGACATTCAAGGCCTAGGGGATAGCAAGCCATCTCAGCTCATGGAGAGGATGCTAAATCTGCTAGGAGGGGAAGATCCCCGGATTTTATTAATGGAAACATTCCTACGCCACTTGCCTTCCCGTGTCCAGACGGCGCTAGCCAACACGTCCATTACAGCGCCCCGTGCATTGGCTGAAGAAGCCAACCTTTTTTTCTTGGCTACCCAGCAGCCCGGTGCAGAGGCGCTAGCTGTGACACTCAGCGCCCCCGCAACAGTCAAGAAAGCTTGGGGGAGACTGGACACGACAGCAGCAAGCCAGTGTGGAGACACAGGAGAGTGTTTTTACCACGAGCGGTATGGGACTAGCGCAAAGAAGTGTGTCGCTCCTTGCAGCTACAAGCCTCCGGGAAACGGAGGAGCCAACGCTCGGTAGTGGCACGAGCAGGCTTCTCTTTGTCAGCGACAGAGTCTCGGGAAGCTTGTTTTTGTGTGACACAGGAGCTCAACGGAGTGTAGTTCCTGCTTCGAGGGAAGACGTCGCTCGTGGGGATACGGCGTGAGGCCTATGTGTTTGTGCATTGGAGGACAACGTTTCAACTGGGATTTTGTGACGGCAGACATTTCTTTTCCCCTCCTCGGGGCGGATTTTTTTATGTGCTCACGGACTCCTTGTGGACGTTAAAAATAAACGCTTGGTTGATGCCTTGACGTTTTCCTCCCTCGTGTGTACACTTGGCGAGGCAGCGTATGACGGGCTGTCGGGCTCGCTGACGGGAGCGGACATTTTTCTCAGGCTGTTGGCTGAGTTTCCAGACCTGACGCTGCCCACCTTCTCCGCGCTCACCACCAAGCATGGGGTGGAGCACCACGTCACCACCGAAGGTCCCCCAGTCTACGCCAGGGCCCGGCGGTTGAACCCTTCTAAACTTGCAGTAGCGAGGGCGGAGTTTTCAACCATGGAACGCCTGGGCATCGTCCACCGTTCTGACAGTCCTTGGGCCTCTCCTCTACACGTCGTTCCTAAGCCGAACGGTGGTTGGCGCCCTTGTGGGGATAACCGCCGCCTCAATGACGCCACGACACCTGACCGCTACCCGGTGCCGCACATCCAAGATTTCTCGGCACATCTGGCCGGTACTGGTCGGTGTTTTCGAAAGTGGACCTGGTGCGTGGTTACCACCAGGTGCCCATGCATCCCCTGGACATCCCTAAGACAGCAGTGATAACGCCGTTTGGACTTTTCGAGTTCCTGCGGATGCCTTTTGGGCTCAAGAACGCCGCCCAAACATTCCAGCGCCTGATGGATTCGGTGCTGCGGGACCTGCCGTTCGTGTTCGTCTACCTGGACGACATACTCGTCGCCAGCGCTTCGGTGGAAGAGCACCTGTCACACCTCTGAGCCCTTTTCGCGAGGCTCAGCCAACACGGGTTGATCATCAATCCTGCAAAGTGGCAGTTCAGGGTGTTTGACATTGACTTCCTCGGACAGCGCGTCACCAAAGGCGGTGCAGCACCCCTGCCGGCGAAGGTGGAGGCTGTTGCGGCTTTTCCTCGCCCACTCACAGCCCTGTCGCTCCGCGGGTTTCTGGGGATGGTGACTTTCTACCACCGTTTCATCGCCCGGGCCGCTCACATTATGCGGCCGCTGTATGAGGCTTTGAAAGGTACGACCCCCATCCAGGCGATCGACTGGACGGCGGAAGCTGCGTCTGCTTTCACGGGGGTCAAGACCACGTTGGCTCAGGCGGCCCTGTTGGCGCATCCATCATCCACGGCTCCCATCTCCATTACCACAGACGCATCGGACTATGCTGTTGGTGCGGTGCACGAGTAGTGGGTGGAGGGCGCTTGGCAGTAGGGGTGGGCGATATTGAAAAATATATTATCGCGATATTTTTTCATGTCGGTTATTATGGTTATTTTTCAAGTTACGCGGTGGACCCGTTCAAATCCAGTTTTGGACAGTCTGCCGTGGTTCCATCCCATTTCAAGTGCTGTACGAGGCTCTGCGTAACCCTCGGAGCACATTCTCCAATCACAGAGCTTGAGGACTATCACGGGGTTTGTCAAACAGAGCACATGGTGTAGTCCAAACGATAGCTGGGGATTCTGGGTAGTGTAGTGTCTTCTGGCATCCTTTACTCCGAAAAGATATTTGTTTCTCCAAATCGAAGGGGAAAAATACAAAAGCATTGGACATAATTTAAACCAATCAATGTTGTGTAATTAACAAGGATAATCTGGTGTTTTTTAGTCGATGAGTAGTGCAGATATCACTGTAAAATCAATCGACAGTAAGGGGAATACTTACTTCCGGGTGTACAATTCTCAGTTATCCAATGAGAATGGACGCTCACATTGCCTTTAAGGGCAGCCGACACAAACGAATGCCGTGCTTCCATGAGCGTCAAATCCCGCCGCAGATGGGAATACATTGCAATCAGTTGAAAGCTATTTGCGTCCCTTTATGAAGCTGAAGGAGCCTAGGAGCGTCACAACTGCACGCCACGGACACTGACCAAACGTCGCTCCTGGAGTGAGAGTGTGTTGGCTAACCCTAACCCTAGCCGGACAGGGGATCGTGTCCGTCTCTGTGGCTTCAGGCTTGATCGCAGGCTTGACAGTTTTAATGATCTCAATGGGAATGGTTAGTGTTTCATATGCACCCAAATAAAATTAAATATAAGCCAACAGAATCAACCAAGACAATAAATGAAGTGCAATACTGTCTGAATCCTGACTAGACAGCTTTAGAGCATGTCTTTCACATCAGTTTAATTTTTTTATAGTTTTTTTTTAAATTTCTTTTTTTATACTTTTTTTTTTTTTTCACATTTTTAAAAAAGATTTTATCACGATAGATACGATATCTCTGAAAAAGCATATCGTGGAGACATAATATCGTCACGACGATATATATCGTCATATCGCCCACCCCTACTTGGCAGCCACTCGCCTTTTTCAGCCGCCAGCTGACACCCAGAGAACGCAGGTACAGCACCTTTGACTTTATTTGGCCGTGCGGCATTTCCGTTTTTTGCTGGAGGGCCTTGAATCTACGGCATTTGTCGACCACAAGCCGCTCACTTTCGCCATGTCTAAAGTGGCGGGGCCTTGGTCGGCACGTCAACAGCGGCAGCTTTCCTACATCTCGGAGTTCACCACAGACATTAAACACGTGGCTGACAAGTCGAAACTGGTTGCAGATTGCCTCTGTAGGGTCGTCATCAGAGCAGTCCAGTTGGGCCTGGACTACACTCGCATGGCAGACCAGGTCGCAGACCCCGGCGTCCAGGCTCTGAAGGTGGAGGGCGCGGGGCTGCGCTTGGAGGATGTGGTTTTCGGCGACGCGGGCGTTACCCTCCTGTGCGACGTTGCCACGGGCCTGTCGTAGCCAGTCGTTCCCGCCAGCTGGAGGCGCTCTGTGTTTGAGGCAGTGCACGGACTGTCACACCCCGGTGTTAAGCCTTCGGTGCGCTTGGTGGCCGCGAAGTTCATCTGGCATGGGCTGAAGAAGGACGTGAGGACTTGAGGGCTGGTGAGTGCGTGGCTGGTGAGTGCGTGGCTTGTCAGCGCGCTAAGGTGCACCGCCACACAAAGGCCCCTTTGGAGCGTTTCCTGGTGCCTGAGAGGAGGTTTGACCACATCATTATCAACCTGGTTGGTCCATTGCCCTCCTCTCAGGGTTTTTCCTACCTCCTCACCATGGTGGACAGGACGACCTGTTGGCCGGAAGCGGTTCCTCTCGTGCCAACATCGGCCGCAGACATTGCCCGGGCTTTCATTGCGACGTGGGTGTGTTGTTTTGGCACCCCGTCAGACATTTCCTCAGACAGGGGCTCACAGTTCACGTCCGAGCTCTGGAACGCTGTGTCGAGTGGTCTGGGGGTTAAGCTGCACAGGACTACCGCTTATCACCCTCAGGCTAACGGCCTTTGTGAGCGGTTCCATCGCTCCATGAAGGCGGCCCTCAAGGCCGGCCTTACGGACGGTAATTGGGTGCTCTACGGCTGAGATGGTGTACGGTCAGCCGCTGAGGGTTCCTGGGGATTTCCTCCCTAATACATCGGCTCCCTGGTCGGCGACAGCCCAGCGGGCTTTCCTACAGGACGTCGCCGGGTCTTTTGCTCCGGTCCCTACTACTCAGCACGGTATCCAAATTGTGCCTGGTTCTCGCGGAGCTCCGCTCGGCGGGGCACGTGTTCACCCGGCACGACACGCACAGAGGCCCCCTACAACCCCCTTACGATGGCCCCTTTCGGGCTTTGGAGCACGGGGACAAGCACCTGGTGGTCGACCTGGGTGGCAAAGCCGAGCACGTCTCGGTGGACCGGGTGAAGGCTGCTCACCTGGACTTGGGCCAGCCGGTGGTGCTGGCTCGACCTCCGCGACGGGGACGCCCCCCGGCTGTGACCCCGGTCATGGATTTCGGACCTGTTGTTCCGGTCCCTCCTCTTCCGTGGGCCGCACAGGCTGAAGTCGCTTTTCCGACTGCCGTGCTCAGGAGTCGGCGTGTCGTTCCTCCGCGCCGCACAGACTTTGTTTATGTGTGAATTCTGGGGGGGCTTGTGTGGTGTCACGTGTGAGGACATAATTCACTGTGTGTGTTGCAACCGGGACCCGTTAGCGAGGGCACCGGGTTGGTGGTTCATTCATGTTAGCTTCACATGCAGTAACAGCTAACGTATTACCTGTCTGATGTTTCATGATAATAAAGTGTGGAGTTCCATACTGAACACCCCGCCTCCGACTCCCATTCATCGGCTCTACAGGAGCGACATTTCGCTGACAACTGCGCCGAGCACTTGACTTTATGCAGGCAGCCAGACAGTGGGACATTGTACGAAAGGTCAGCACACTCAGCACGGATAGTGCGCGCAACATGATTGCAGCGTCCAGGCAGCTCCGTTCGAGCATATGCCTTGAGTTGCACATAGCTCCAACGATCCATCACACACACGCACACTTTGTATTGTATTATTGTATGAGAGAGGTTCCAGGTTGAATTGAAGCGAATATTTGTAATGTTCAGAGGTTGTTGTGTTTAATATTCATGAGAATATTTGTCATTGTTCAAATGATAATAAACATTAGCATAAAGCATATGTGTCCACTCATATGTTGACAAGAGTATTAAAAACATGAAAAATATTCCTCTAATGTACATTTAGAACAGATAAAAAATGAACGATTAATTTGCGATTAATCGCGATTAACTATTTTAATCGACTGACAGCCCTAACACAAATCCATCCCACTTATTCCCACATGAGACCTGATTTTACAAGTCCCACATTTTCCCAGAATCCCCTCTGTTCATGTGATGAATGTAAGTGTAGATGTACAGTACCTGACACAGAGAGCAGGAAGACAACTAATCCACTCGCTGCTGCAGTTAAACTCATAGTTGCTCCTCTCATCTCTGTGAGACTATAAAACATGTCAGATTAAATAATGTTCACAGGAGGTATACAGAATCATCACATCAATAAACTGTTTCTACTCACAGTGAAGGAGGAAAGATGTGTTTAAAGATGCCTTTCCTCTGTCGTCAATGAGCAGCAGACGGATATCAGGCTGTTAGAAGACTAGATTTCCTTCCTCTTTAGACGATTAATATGCATGATGAGCAAAGCACCAGTAACACCCACTACACAGTAATGTTTTGTTGTCAAAAACTGAACTTTTCTTAACAAAATAAACTATGGCTTTAACTTGTTTGGCTGCCGATATTCCACTGACACCAGAAAAGAGCATTCAAATGAAGAAGAGAAAAACAGTTCATCTCTATGAGCACTGAGGACGTCACACAGTCTGCATGTGTAGTGAAGGAACAGGAAGGCATTAACCTGAAAAACCACGAGGCAGTTTTACTGAACACCACGAAGAGCACAGTATTTATTATAAGAGAGAATGGAAAATGCCATATAATTTCTCTTGGTTTGTTTCTTCTCTGTTCTCTCTGCGGTCAGGTTGCTTCTGTTTCAGAGAAATGCAGAACACTGAGACGTGAGAAACTCACATGCCTGTTAGTGTGAACCCAACATGAACACACACATCACTCACATAATCAAGTGGACTGGAAGGAATCAGACACACAATGGTCCAGTAATTATTGTTGGAGCTATTGATTGATTTAACATGTTGATGTTGATCTATATCATGGAAGAAGTTTCCTTCATAATTCTCCTTTATTCTTCTTTCTAGTAGCATCCCTCGTAGCAAGATTATATTTATCCTATTTTAAAATCAAACCGAAAACCTAGAGCCCTGGTTCAGTGTCTTTGGACTCTGCCATGTCTGCTGGTGACCTCTGGTGGGTAAATAGATAAATGAGTGCAATGATGATATTTACATTTACTTTCATTTGGTTTCATTTGTTTATTCATAGGTGTTTACATTAACCCCTTGTTGTCTTTGGGTCAAATCTGACCGATTTACTACTTTCATCAATCATAACTTTTTTGTTTTAAATTCGATTGCATTAAGGCTTTATGATATCCTTCACAGTAGACATTTGAACACATACAATTGCTGATCACCACTTCCATTGAATTTTGGATGATTTAGTCAACTTTGTAACACCCATGGTGTTCCCGGTCAAAAAATACCACCATAAAGAAAAGGAATTAGTAACCATCCGGATCAGATAAAAAAAACACAAGTAGTAGTAACAATCCCCTTTCAATCACATTAGTATGCATACAAAGTGACAGGTGGACCAGCCCCCAATTATGCAAATGAGCTAAGTCCCGCCTCCCATTGGTCGAGATCCTTTGATCTAAGCTAAGTCCCGCCTCCCATTGTTCGAGATCCTTTGATCTGAGTGGGTGAGGTGTTATAACGGGTAGGTGTGAAAAGCCCCCATGTGGAGTGCCTTTTGTTGTCTAATTCTTTGATGTGTTGATTAAGGCAGTCTCTTTGAAGTTATGTTGTCTGGTCCCTGTCCCCTCACCCCTTTGTTGTCTAAGCCTTTGATGTGTTGATTAAGGCAGTCTCTTTGAAGTTATGTTGTCTGGCCCCTGTCCCCTCAAACCCCTTTGTAGTCTAAGCCTTTCATGTGAGTTGTTATAACGGGTAGGTGTGAAAAGCCCCCCTGTGTAGTGCCTTTGTTGTCTAATTCTTTGATGTGTTGATTAAGGCAGTCTCTTTGAAGTTATGCTGTCTGGTCCCTGTCCCCTCAGGGTTATCTAATATAATTAGCCTTTGATGTTTTGCCCTTTGATGTGCGGTGTTATAACAGGCAGGTGTGATTTCATACTGGTGTGTTATAAGCCTTTAATGTTAATCTAGGTGTCTCTTTGAAGTTATGCGTGAGACAGTCTAGCCCCCCGCCCCCTCCCAGCCCAGGCGTCTCTCCCCTTTCTCCACCCCCTTCCTCTGGCTATGAGGCTGGCAGATTGTGGGGGGGTGGAATTAGATGAAAATAGAAATATGCTCAAAACTAAATAAAAGACAGTAATTTCCACTTACCAAGTCACCTTTCAAAAAAGAAAAATGGCCAATAGACGCCTGTGACAACTTACCGCCATCCGTCCGGAGCGCCAGTCAAGAAACGAATGCAGCAGCTGTGCGGGGTTCAGACGTCTACAGCCGAGGATCTGTGCCCAAACTTATCTTGTGCCCTCTTTTGGTCATGGGCGCATTCATGTGTGCTGGAGGAGGGGCTCTGTGAGGAAGTGGCAGATTTTTCCCGATTGTGTATTTTCTAATTCTAGCTCACTCGAGCTGGTTTCTCCAAAATGACGTCCCCCTACCTTTAAGAATAACACACACACACACACACACACACACACACACAAGTTGGTTGGCCTTTGATGTGAGGGTTAGAGATAAGCCTGGGATGTTAATCTATATGTTGATTAAGACACTCTCTGTGAGGTGAGAAGCGAGGGGATGGAGTTAGTTTTTAAAAAAGAAATACGCTCAAACTAAATAATTACAAAATACGTTTGCTCCAGGCTGCAACTCGCGGGGAGAGACTTGTTTTTTCTCACACCCATGGTTAGTGTTCAATGAATGTCCTTGAGGGGTTTTCACTTTAAAATGATCTGATGAGGAAGGCTGGACTTGTTATGTTGAGGGGGAGGCGGAGCTCTCTGTAAAAGTGAGAGTCTTTTGCAGTCAAACCTTTTTTGTTTTTGTTGTTGCATACAGCAAAATCTAATATTACACCCATACATCCTCATATAACTTCATATGGGGTTTCCTTATAGTTGTGTAAAGTAATTATAAAAAAAAGACAAAGATCATGTTTTTTTAAATTGTTTTATTATTTCCCTCTTTACGTATTTGAAAAGTACACAACCGGGGGGGGAAATCTGCCACGTCCTCACAGAGCCCCTCCTCCAGCACACATGAATGCGCACATGACCAAAAGAGGGCACGAGATAAGTTTGTGCCCAGATCTTCGGTTGTAGGCGTCTGAACCCCGCACAGATGCGGCATTCGTTTCTTGACTGGAGACCCGGACGGATGGCGGTAAGTTGTCACAGGCGTCTATTGGCCATTTTTCTTTTTTGAAAGGTGACTTGGTAA
The DNA here is from genome assembly GCA_902827135.1 of Harpagifer antarcticus. NCBI lineage: Eukaryota > Metazoa > Chordata > Actinopteri > Perciformes > Harpagiferidae > Harpagifer > Harpagifer antarcticus. Next base: position 1,353,478 of record CADEHL010001511.1, read on the forward strand.
GTGGAAATTACTGTCTTTTATTTAGTTTTGAGCATATTTCTATTTTCATCTAATTCCACCCCCCACAATCTGCCAGCCTCATAGCCAGAGGAAGGGGGTGGAGAAAAAGGGGGAGAGGCCTGGGCTGGGAGGGGGCGGGGGGCTGGACCGTCTCACTCAAAACTTCAAAGAGACACCTAGATTAACATCAAAGGCTTATAACACACCACATCAAAGGGCAACACATCAAAGGCTAATTAGATTAGATAACCCTGAGGGGACAGACAGCATAATTTCAAAGAGACTGCCTTAATCAACACATCAAAGGCTTAGACAACAAATGCACTACACAGGGGGGCTTTTCACACCTACCCGTTATAACAACTCACATCAAAGGCTTAGACTACAAAGGGGTGTGAGGGGACAGGGGCCAGACAATATAACTTCAAAGAGACTGCCTAATCAACACATCAAAGACAGTGCCTTTGTCTTAGACAACAAAGGCACTCCACAGGGGGGCTTTTCACACCTACCCGTTATAACACCTCACCCCCCCCCCCCTCACATCAAAGGGTCTCGAACAATGGGAGGCGAACTTAGCTCAGATCAAAGGATCTCGACCAATGGGAGGCGGGACTTAGCTCATTTGCATAATTGGGGGCGTGTCCACCTGTCACTTTTTATGCATACTAATGTGATTGAAACAGCATGGGTACTACTACTCATAATGTTCTAACAATGTTATCAAAAACATTTAATAAAGGTTATTACCAAGCATTTTAAGAATGTTTTTAGAGAAAGTTATCCTACCTTTCAGAAGAACATTCTGGGAACCAAAATAAAACGTCCCGCTGAAAACGTTTTAAGAATAGTAGTGCATAATGTTCTAACAATGTTATCAAAAACATCTTAAGAAGGTTATCGCCAAACATTTTAAGAATGTTTTTAGAGAACGTTATCCTACCTTTCAGAAGAACATTCTGGGAACCAAAATAAAACTTCCTGCTGAAAACATTCCTAGAACAGTGAATGGTAACATTCTCAGAATGTTTTTAGAACCAAACCTTTCTAGCTGGGAAGCCTATGTTGCGGACTCTTTGTTTAAAATAATTGAATGTGTGGAGAAAGTCTCCCAAGGGGGATGGGAGACTTGACTTTTGTCCCATTCCGATGGACAATCGGAATTACATGCAGGGTAGCATAGCATTGCCGGTCTGAAAGGGTCTCTGGAAATATCAAACATTTAATTAAAGTTTTAAAAACAGTGACAGGTTAAAATCCGAGGTGGAAGAAATATTTAGATTATTTACCTAGGTAAAAAAACGTGTTAGAAGCAAATGTCCTGCATTCAAAATTGTCAATAGCCCAAGTAAAAAGTATTATCATCTGAAAGTAAAATGAATCATTATGTTATTAGTATTAAATACATATAATTTGTACAACTTATATTTAGAAATACTCCGTTTTAATTATTGATGCATAAATGTGTTCATCCATTCAATGTGGCATCTGCTATAATGGGGTTAATGTATGATATTACTGAATAATACATTACTGTATAATACGTGATCATGTATGAGTTGATCTACTGTACTGTGTACACCACAATAATATTAAAAAAGATATACTGAATATTAAAGCAAACTATTGTAAAGGTAAAAGTGTGAGCATAAAAAATACAGACGTGTAAACATTTACGTTATTATTATTTAATATATAAAGACTATATATTATTGAATTACAATTAAGATAATAAGATTAGATATACTTTATTTGATAACAAATATTGATGTCAGAGTCATAATGTCCTCAGAGTGGAGGTGTCCTCAGAGTGGAGGTGTCCTCAGCGAAGGTGTCCTCAGTGGAGGTGTCCTCAGAGTGGAGACGTCCTCAGAGTGGAGGTGTCCTCAGAGTGGAGGTGTTCTCAGTGGAGGTGTCCTCAGAGTGGAGGTGTCCCCAGTGGAGGTGTCCTCAGTGGAGGTGTCCTCAGAGTGGAGGTGTCCTCAGAGTGGAGGTGTCCTCAGTGGTGGTGTCCTCAGAGTGGAGGTGTCCTCAGAGTCGTACTTTCCAAAGAGTGCTTTCTTGATGATGGGACGGATCCTGTAGGGATGAACACAACTCAATAGTTTTAGATGAAGTTTAAAATAAGTGTTTGTTCTTTGAGACAGCTTCAGAGTCCTGATCTCATGCTTTACATCCCATCATATCTCTGCAAACACTACGACTGTCTGCCACAGCTCTCAGCTGCATTACAGGAAATAACCAGTCAATAGTCTAGAAAGGCCTTCTATAGTTTATGGAAGAACGAAAGAACCTGCAGTCAGTGAGTAACATCACTGATCTGTTGTGATTCCCCAGTGTGAGAAACACATCCACCTCCCTGTGTTTACAGGTCACCTATTATGCAAAATCCACTTCTTCATGTCTCTTCTACATCAGCATGTGTCCCCTCTGTGTAAAGAGACTCTGAAAGTTTCAGGAAAAAAACATTCTCTCTTTTTTTGTCCTGATCCATTTCTATAAAAACCTGTCTGAAAATGAGCTGATCAGATTTTGGCCTCTTTATGATGTCATAACGATGTTTTGGCTTGTGTAACCATTAGCCAATCAGCAACCAAGGTAAGAGTATAATAGGAGACCTTTAATACAATACTGCTGAACCAGCTTTACAGAGACGAATGCCTATTTTCCAGCAAACCGGTTCCAGGGCCGGTTCCGGGCTAGAGCCTGATTAAGCTCTGGTTCTTCCTGTAAAGTCAGGCAACACTAACCAGGCTTTGTTTGATTCTGTTTATTTGTACCTTACTTTGACCATCCGTTCGCTGTTATTGATCATTGTGGAGAGCAGGCAGACGTTTTGTTTTGTATTATAGCAGCTGTCAATACATGGGCTGCACAGGTTGTCATGTCCGACTATCACAAATAGAATCATAAAGAAAAATACGCTGGTAAAATGTGCCTGTAGAAAACGGCTTATGCCAAAATAGGATAGCAACAAGTAGTCAAGATAGTCAGATTAAATTCGGTTGCTATGCTATGCGTGGGTTAACGGGAGAATAAACTCTGCCGTGAGTTAACGGGAGAATAAGCTCTGCCGTGAGTTAACGGGAGACTAAACTCCGGTGGACGAACAGCACTGCAGCGGTCGGTAAAAACATGGAGGCTGTGGACTAGTGCGGTGTTCGGATTAGGGGAGCACAGGTTCAAACCCCGCTGCAGTCAGCATGTCGTTGTGTCCCTGGGCAAGACACTTCACCCCAAATTGCTCCTGTGGGGATTGCCCACAGTAAGTTGCTTTGGATAAAGGCATCTAACAGGTAATGTAATGTAATGTAAATGCCGTTGAACCACATTAATAAACAATGAACCACAGCTCTATGGGGAAGAGTATAACGTTGGAGAAGAAGTTCTTTAATTTAATCTGGCTTCGTATGATTAAAAGCAACACGATCATCCCCCCGACGCAGTGCCCCATTGCTGTTGTTGTGAGTGGCGTTGGGGAAAAATCTGTGACGTAAACGGTGATGTCATGACGTAGCACCAGTTGGGCTCTCAGCGGTTGAAACACAACTGGGGCTAAAAAGAAAAACCAGTTCCGAACCAGTAGAGCACGGAGCTAGAACTGGAACTGGTTTGGTGGAAAAGAGGCATGAGTTACTGGCCTAGGAGTCTCCTAGGGCTCTCCAGAAACATTGAAATATGTGTGCAATCATAATAGCAATGTGTATACAGCGTTTCGTGAATATCGGAAAAACTATATGCAAGTAGTTTGGAGTAATTTGCGACATGTAAATCATCCAAAATGGTGTATTCGCTGTTAGCTTACGACCTCCACGATTGAGCTAGCAACTATTTTCTTCGCAATTTAGCATCACATTGGATATGAGCTGAACTTGGGCGGTGATTTCCCACAGGAGGAGTTCGCAAAAATGTGCTTAAAATGCATGAAAAATGCAAATTTCTGAATGGAAGCCAACAAGAAATACACTGAACAAAAATATAAACGTAACACTTTTGTTTTTGCTCCCATTTTTCATGAGATGAACTCAAAGATCTAAAACATTTTCTATATACACAAAATAACCATTTCTCTCAAATATTGGGGTTAGAGTTAGGGTAATGTTGTGAATCGAGTGGCCTGTATTCGTCGTCCATTACATATGCCTGCCCATACCATAACCCCACCACCACCATGGGCCACTCGATTCACAACATTACCCTAACCCTATCCCTACCCCTCACACCAGATACTGCCTGGTTTTCGGACCCCCTCAGACCCCCCCAATAAAGCAAAACTGCACGTTTCAGAGTGGCCTTTTATTGTGGCCAGCCTAAGTCACACCTGTGCAATAATCATGCTGTCTAATCAGCATCTTGATATGCCACACCTGTGAGGTGGGATGGATTATCTCGGCAAAGGAGAAGTGCTCACTATCACAGATTTTTTTCAGATTTGTGAACAATATTTGAGAGAAATGGTTATTTTGTGTATATAGAAAATGTTTTAGATCTTTGAGTTCATCTCATGAAAAATGTGAGCAAAAACAAAAGTGTTGCGTTTATATTTTTGTTCAGTGTATGTCCGCAATTCCATGAGGAATGTCTGTGCCAAGATTCGTGAAGTTCAGAGAAACTATATGTGACTACCACACAATAGGGGGCGCGACTGAGCTGTTTTAACAAGAAATGAATTTACATTCTCGAAAAGGTCGTGGGCTGTGACGTGTGTCCTAAGTTTTGCGTCCGAAGCTCATTCAAGCGCATCGCAATTTTAAAAAAAGTTATAGTCCACGCCCACATTCGTCATTCATTGGGAAACTTTGAATCTCAGTTCAGACTCACCCCCAGAGTATATCTAATAATAATAATATTTCGTCCATCCGTACTTGAGTTATACATTTGTGGTCTTTTTGACGCCTCCTATAGTCCAACATGAAAATGCTTTGGTGTGCCTATTCCCCAAGACAGACTGAACCTATCCAACAAAGTCTGTGATATTTGGATACATTGTTATGAGCATTTCTTTCTAAGTCCCGCCTTTTTGCAAATACGTTTTGATTAATGGCGGCCATATTTATCGACTGAACATGCTCATTTCCTACGGTAATGTGACCCTACACCGATGCTGTATACTAAGTTTGGTGTCGAAAAACTAAAACTAGAAATTTAAGTTAATATTTCACTTTTTTGAACATTATACTAATTTAAAAAAAGAGCTTAGGGGTCCAAGAGGATTATTTGTAGAGCAGATCCACCCGGATAAGTGTGCAAAATGTCAGGTCAAACGGACTTACAGTGCGACTTTGTAAATTTTTCCAAAAAAATTACATATAGGTGGCGCTAGCGAGCATGTTGGACAATTTGAACCCATTGACTCTAGAATGTCAAATTTTTTACCGGTCCTGGCATCCGTGCAAAATTATAAAACTTTTGAAGCATCCTAAAGCCCTCAAAAACAGGATACCGGGGGGGAATAAGAATAATTCCTACAATAACAATAGGTTCCTTGCACTTCGTGCTAGGACTCCATTGGGTCCAAGCGCTCTCGTGCTCGGGCCCTAATGATGGGAACATAAATATTTCTATGTCAGAAAGTAAACTTGATGCAAAACTAATATTAGTTCAGAGGAGCTTCTTTATTCAGATCATTTACTAAATAAAACAAACATTTACTTTAAAAGGTCACCTATCATGCAATTTGTAGGCAATAGCATAGGTCTCAGATTTATAAAAATATATAAAAACATGTCTATGAAGTGTTTTGCTCAAAATACCAAACAGATGCCATGCCAAAATTGATAGAAAGAGGGGCGGAGTTTATGCCTGCTCATGCGAGAGATTCTACCGGCAGATACTGCCGTGATGAAACGCCATATCATGGATTATCAAGGATTATCTCTGAAACAGTTTGGAGCTCAAAGGCTTTCTCTCTTGCCAGTTATACCACAAGGTGAGGTCCTTTTTACTTCCTGCTTCTTCACACACATGCTCTCCAGTACAGGTTAGCTCTGAGTGTTAGCGATGCTAATGTTAACATCGACCATATTACGTCCAAAATAGTCGGGCATTGTTTCTGATGGCAACGTTTCTGATTGGGCCGTGGGTCCACATTTCAGATATTACGTCATATCGGACGCAAATCTGGATCAGCTCCGTTGTAGCCCCGTTTTTAGAGATTTGGGTACGGAGAAAAAGAGAGAGGGTTTTATTTTCTGACGCTGCGTGAGTTCCCTGACACACCGGGGACACATCTTTATGAATAAAAGACATCAAAAAGTGCATTTTGCATGATAGGTCCGCTTTAACAACTAACAGTGGAAGAATAATAGTTTCTTAAGGAAACAATCAACTGTTATGACTGCAGATTACATTTAGAGAAATGAAAATATGAACAAAACAACATTTACAAATGAATGGATGTAACATATTTAATTGTAATATATGTATGTACAATAATAAGGTTAAATTAGAAACTGAACATGTGATATCTCCAGCAGTAACAGAGAGTCAGTGAACTGACCTGAGAGTCTCCAATCTGCAGTCTGGAGTCTCCAGAAGATCTCTCAGCAGCTTCACATCTGAATCCTTCAGCTTGTTGTGACTCAGGTCCAGATCTCTCAGATGGGAGGTGTTGGACTTCAGAGCTGAGATCAGAGCAGAACAGCTGATCTCTGACAACCTGCAGTTCTCCAGTCTGAATAAAGAAAACATGATGAAATTGATTTATTATCTAGTCAGATGTGTTACTCAACATTTAAATGAATGAGAACAATACAATGTGTACTTCAGAAAGAAAACTTCATCATGCAAAATATTACTTCAGATTACCTTTATCAGGGATTCAAACTCATCAGATACAAAAAAGGTGACAAGGATCTTAACCTGTTAAACCCCATCCCTGTTTTTCAGGTCTCAGGCTCGAAAATGACATTCCCAGAACAAATGACCATATCTTCTAAAAGGGTTAAATTAATAATCTTTTTCCTCAAAGTAATTCAGATTGAACATGGTAAAAAACTGTAAATGTGTCCGTCCAAAAATTCTTTTTTACTTACAGTATAGTGAAAACCACCCATGATGAATGATGGGATGGTAGACTAAAAGCTTTAGGAATCCAAAGTACAACATATAATAAGTACCCTGTATCAAGATTGATGCAAAACAATTGACATTTGACCTTTTTAGAGACGTCTAGCAAAAAAAACTCCACCTCCGGGGTCATTTGGGTGGAAATGGGCGTTTTTGCCGTTTCTCTGGAACTCATTGGTCGATGTTGGTGATTGACATCTCTTTTTAACCGTTAGAGCCAATAGAATCGAAGGGGAATTTCCACATACACACCAACGCTACCATTGTGAAGTGGGGGCTATGCGCACGCAGTTTCCCCAAATCAAAACCTGTCTCACGCTCTGAAATCTGAAAACGTAAAAGTAGGTTTATTGCTGATGGATTATCAGAAATCATTTCAAGGTGAAAATGTTCGCACGGGTTAATTCAGAGGCTCAGCGTTAGCTTTGTGGTTTTTTTTGCAAAAAAAAAAAAAAGGTTCAGTTAGCCGAGTTTCTTCCCGTTACATGGATATGAAACATTCATAGTTTATTTAAGCAATCATACACGAGCGGCCGTTCTTGAACGTCATTATTGGTACGACAGTACTGCGGCAGGACCAAGGGGCTTGCGCTGAGGTCCGTTATTCTAACGGGAACTCTGCCTCAGACGCTGGGGGGGGGGGGGTTTAACAGGTGAATTGATAATTGTATTGTTATTTTAGTTCATTTTATTATGTTTATATTTTCTTCAACCTAACCCTAAATATTTTAAGATTTGAATGCCTGTACACCTTGCTGCTTCAACAAACTAATATATAAATAAACTACCTTTCTATCTATTTAGTTACTTTACAGATGTGGATGAATGATGTCAAATATAATCAAGTCTTAAATCAGACTTTAGTTCCACCTGGTGTCAATTCACAAGCTACCCTGCCGTATACAAAGTCATTAGCTGCTCCTTTACCAGTTTTGAGAACACTTTAATGATCATTCATCATAAAACATATCATATATATTATTCTGAAATGGACCAATCTGCAGAATCACCACTTTTACTGTCGCTACTTTAACTATATTTTGATGATAATACTTTTACTTGAGGAACATTTTGAATGCAGGACTTTTACTGTAACAGAGTATTCCTACACTCTGGTACTTCTACTTTTACTCAAGTACAAGATCTGAGTACATCTCCTTTTACTCAAGTACAAGATCTGAGTACAGGGGCGGACTGGCCATTGGGAATACCGGGAGTTTTCCCGGTGGGCCGGTGCTGTGCGTAGGCGGGAGGGCCAAAAAAAAACGGCCCACATTTGTAAGTGTTCCGGCCACTCCCTGGAGGGGTGTGGCCCACACCCCACTGGGCTGGGCCGTTTTGATAGGCTACCTAAAAAACAGGTTTATTATTTTGGGTGCAGTCACTTTTGCCTCCACTTGCTGTTCAAATAAATGTTGAAAGAAAAAGTAAATCTGTTTACAGTTCTGTTTCATATGGGTGTTGAGAGATGTATCCATAGATTTAGTCCCTAATTTTGCTCTCAAAGTGCACCAGATTGATGCATTTAACTTCAACATTTAAGAATGCTCGTGAATTGTTGTTACGGAAACAGAGGGGTTTAGGCTGTTGACGGTCTTATTATACATCCATTGGTTGGTTTTGTGGCACATTTGTAACGCTGTGCCAATCCTGCAATTTCCCCACAAATGAAAGAGTTGACATGCTGAAAACCCAACCCCTGCAGCCCCGGGCGGTCTGTCCCCCAGGAGATTTTTTGAAATACTAACATAAAATACACATTCTGGTACTCTCTTGAGAAGAAAAATAAATAAATCTATTACTACACGACACATTTAAAAAAAATGAATGCCATTTTAATTTTGTGTTACTTTGTTCTGAAAGCTGAACCTGCTGCTCCTCACAGAGAGAAGAGGCTGTGAATTACTTTACATTGTGGATAAGGGTGGATAGCCCCCATTGTTCTGTGTGTCAAAATGAAAGACAGCCCACACACCTATCAATCATCAAACCGTGGGGTCTTATTTCATTACGTGTTGATTTCTATCAACATGTAATGTTGTATCGATGTATATAGAGATGTACTAAAGCAAAAGTATTCTCCGTCGGGACTTCCTGCAACAACACCACGCCGTTATCTTGATTCTGATTGGCCAGAAGACATTATCAAAGATGTTCTATTGAGAAGACGATCACTACGTGACACAAGTTTTCAAAACTGTTTCTAGTCTTCGGTATTTCCAGACAAGTGGCTACTGAAATCAATCTTACTAACTGCTGTCTGTGCAATTTACTCCGTGCGAGTTGGCGGGCTTTATTTTGCTTACTTTAACATCATTTTTCATGGTGGGGCTAAGCCATTTCTTGGTATGGCTGTAGCCTACCCCAGTATACTCTGGCGCTGCCACTGAACATAATAATAAAACAATTAAAATGTTGTATTCAGCCCTGATTTAAACAGCGGGCCCAAATCCTGGATGGGCTGGACCAAATTCTGGATGGGCGGGCCCGGCCCCATGGGGCCCACCCATGACGCCGGGTCTGCCCGCAGCGAGGCTCCGGTGTTATGCCGTGTTATGCCGTGTTATGCATGCCCGTCAAAAAGGAAATGATATAGTTTCCAAACCGTACTTTGCCGTACAGATCTTTGAAATGTCTGGGAGTTTTTGCTTTACAGCAGTTAGACCGTCACCCCAGAGCAGCGGAGTTTAGCCGACAGAGCCGACAGGAAGAGTGGAGCACACAGCTCAGGCACCATTACAAAATAACACCCTCCACGTCATGATGGCAGAGAATAGCTCGCTGTCGCAGATTACTTGGGGTCCTGGACCCTTTATGGATGCAAGTTAGTAATGTTAAATTACAAACTGAACATGTGATATCTCCAGCAGTAACAGAGAGTCAGTGAACTGACCTGAGAGCCTCCAGTCTGCAGTCTGGACTCTCCAGAAGATCTCTCAGCAGCTCCACTTCTGAATCCTGCAAATTGTTGCCACTCAGGTCCAGATCTCTCAGATGGGAGGGGTTGGACTTCAGAGCTGAGATCAGAGCAGAACAGCTGATCTCTTTCAACCAGCAGCTCTCCAGTCTAAATAAAGAAAACATGATGTCACTTTAGAAAACAATGTTCCTGTTTGAAATAACTCCAGGTTTAATAATCTGTTCAGAGTTAAACAAGGTTGTAATGTCAGTGATGATGTAGAAACAATCCGTTGATAATCTGGAACTTTAACTTTATTCAGATGTTTAACAACTCCTTCATCTCCCTCACAGCTCATCAGCACTGACAGCATCTCCACTGACTCATGGAGCACAGAGTGAGTCTGTGGAAGCTCAAACACTCTCCCTCACACATTCACCTTCTCTTTGATATTCTGTTGAATATTCAGCCATTAGCAAAAAAGTGTGAAATAATCATTCAAATGTATTTGTTCAAATTCAGAAAATCGTAAACAGAATGATATGAAGTTCAGTCAGTGAACTGACCTGAGAGCCTCCAGTCTGCAGTTTGGACTCTTTAGTCCAGAGCTCAGCAGCTCCACTCCTGAATCCTGAATCTCTCTGTTGTAACTAAGGTCCAGATCTCTCAGATGGGAGGGGTCAGACTTCAGAGCTGAGGCCACGACTTCACAGAGAGTCTCTGAGAGTCCACAGTGAGTAAGTCTGTAATAACATATATATTTCAACATGTGTTAAAAAAGAGGGAACATTATATTAACCTCAAGCATTTAATGAATAAAGATTTGACATGAACTGAATGTAATAGAGAACCGCAGTGACGCGTCCTAAAACCCGGAAGTAAGTTAGCATTTTTAGCACTTCCGGTTCCTTCGTCAAAAAGCAATGCATTTTCTCCATAGGGTTTTGGAAAATAGCTCGAAATAAGGTCTGTGTTTGAGACGCATTGAAGAGATAAATCACGTTTTGTTCTACGACATTAAATACATCAGCAGCACCCCACTGGTGATTTTTGAAGAGTTTACGTGTCTGAAAAACGATGGTTGTTACCGAGTGGCTGAATAGGACTACAGAAATTGTCGAGGCCGTTGTACGTCATTACGCCGAACACGTAAACACTCCCGCTAAGTTTGTTTTCCCCTGTGTTCTGCTTGAAAGCAAGTACCTGCCTATCTCTAGTATCTGTATATCTATATCTGACCATTAGAATCTGTATTTTTGAAATTGTCGTTTTTAACACCGTAGTTTTACAAATTATAGAACAATTAATTACCAGTGTTTTCCAATCTTACTCGGCAGTTCGTTTCGTTGGCTAACGTTAGCTAAAGCTAGCGCTGCTTTGCTCCGGGTTGCAGCCACAGGTCTTCGCATGAAACGTGCTCGTTCTATCGTTTCCCAGCCAATGTTTTCCAAAGGAGAGTCTGGATTCGTGCCATGAGGTAAGCTGACGTTACATTTTTGTCCATGTCACGGTGAAATTTAAATGATGGGTACTGACTGTATCGCCGTTTTAGAGATGGCGCTGCTGAAAAGACCGCAACATAAGTAAAGATAATGAATACATCCTATTCAAACCTGTGTGGCTTATATGATAAGTCTACAAGCAGCATAACGTTTCACCTGTAACTAAAGATTGTAGTCAGGGAAATCAGTTTGACATATTGAACTAATAACAAATCACCTCTGGCTGGCAGAGAACTCTCTGCTCCATAGCTTCTCTTGGATGTAAAATCACATGTACATTTTACATTTATATTCAATTTAATATTCCATCCCTCACATACTTTTGTATATATAATAACTTATATTTTGTTTTTCTTGTTATGCTGCTGCAACACAAACATTTCCCAAATTGGGATCAATACAGTAATATCTTAATTAATTAAGAAATATAACTATTATAATTAGTGTAGCAGCTGACACCTATTTTCAATATGGATTAATCTACCATTTATTTCTTTAGTTCAATTTTGATCTATAAAAATGTCAAAATAGTGAAAATGTTCACGAGACTTATCAAAGTGCAAGGTCATATCTTTAGATGTTTTGTTTTAGCCTATGTACTGTATGTCTTAATGCTCTTATATGTGACGGTGTGACTTCCATGAAACTAATATTTTATATCTTCCCAACAGACGAGCTGACAGGAAAACTAACACTCGAACAACCACAACATTGCAAAGGCGAGTAAATGTAAATTAAAAACGATTCACAATTTCTTAATTTCTTCTTCTTTCTTGCAGTGAGGTGAAGCTGACCTTGCACTTGGTGCCAGTGAGGATGCTTCTGATTGTTCTCTCATTATTTAAAACAGTAGAAATGTTATAGTGTTTATTTGAATAATTAAACTTCTGATCCACATTAGATTATAAAGTTAATCACATCTGGACTTACTTGGCCTTCCTGCAGTTCCTCACAGCTGGAATCAGTCTCAGTCGTCCCTCCCAGGATGTGTTGTACTTCCTCAGGTCAAACTCATCCAAAACCTCCTCTGATATCTGCAGCATGTAGGCCAGAGCAGAGCAGTGGAACTCAGAGAGTTCCTTCTCTGATCTGTTCCTTGACTTCAGGAACTCTGTGATCTCCTGATGTACTGAGTGGTCGTTCATCTCTGTCAGACAGTGGAAAATGTTGATGCTCCTTTCAGGAGAGCTTTTATCACTTCTCATCCCCTTCAGGTTCTTGATGGCTCTCTGGATGATTTCTGGATGGTTGTCTGTGCGACCCAGCAGGCCTCCTAAGAGTCTCTGGTTGGACTCCAGAGAGAGGCCGTGGAGAAAGCGGACAAACAGGTCCAGATGGCCATTTCTACTTCTGAGGGATTTCTCCATGGCTCTCTGCAGGAACACATCCAGGGATGGGTAATCCTGATGTCCCTGCATGAAGTCCTTCAGTACCGCTCTGTCTCTGTTGGTGTAACAGTGCAAAATGTAGACAGCAGCCAGAAACTCCTGAATGCTCAGATGAACAAAGCAGTAGACTGTTTTCTGGAAGATCAAACTCTCGCTTTTGAAGATCTCTGTGCAAACTCCTGAGTGCACCAAGGCCTCTGTGACATCAAGACCACAGCGCTGCAGGTCTTCTTGGTAGAACATGATGTCTCCTTTCTCCAGATGTTCAAACGCCAGCCTCCCCAGCTTCAGAAGAACCTCCCTGTCAGCCTCTGTCAGCTTCTGTGGATTCGTCTCATGTCCCTCTTCATACTTCTGCTTCTTCCTCTTGGTCTGGACCAGCAGGAAGTGTGAGTACATGTCTGTGAGGGTCTTGGGCAGCTCTCCTCTCTGGTCTGTAGTCAACATGTGGTCCAGAACTGCAGCAGTGATCCAGCAGAAGACTGGGATCAGACACATGATGTGAAGGCTCCTGGAGCTCTTGATGTGAGAGATGATTCTGCTGGACAGGTCTTCATCACTCCATCTCCTCCTGAAGTACTCCTCCTTCTGGGCGTCAGTGAAGCCTCGTACTTCTGTCACCCTGTCCACACACTCAGGAGGGATCTGATTGGCCGCTGCAGGTCTGGAAGTTATCCAGACGAGAGCCGAGGGAAGCAGCTTCCCCCTGATGAGGTTTGTCAGCAGCACGTTGACTGAGGACTGCTGTGAGACATCAGACACAACCTCATTGTTTCTGAAGTCCAGAGAAAGTCTGCTTTCATCCAGGCCGTCAAAGATGAGCAGCACTTTGCAGACAGCCAGCTGCTCTGCTGTGACCTTCTGTAAGGTTGGATGGAAAACATGGAGCAGCCTGAGAAGACTGTACTGCTCATCTTTGATCAGGTTCAGCTCCCTGAAGGAGAGCGGGATCACCAGACTGACATCTTGGTTTCCCAAACCCTCGGCCCAGTCCAGAGTGAACTTCTGCACTGAGAAGCTTTTTTCCAACTCCAGCGACCCCATTGGTCAGGACCGTTCTGATGCGAGTCTGTTGGTCAGGTAAGGCTTTAAAGATGTCCTGGCACTTGATTGGAGTGTCATGGAGGGGCTTCTTCTTGGAAGCTGTCTCCAGCTGCCTCACCTCGTGTTGGGTATTAACTGCTTTACTCTGTCCTTGAGTGATGTAGAGCTCAGTGAAGATGCTGTTGAGGAGGGTTTCACTTTGATCAGTTCCTTCAGTCACACGTTCACATCTCCTCCTCAGTCTGAACCTATGTTCATCTAAAGCCTCCTTCAGACCACGTTCTGCTGAAAGAGAAGGAAACAGGAGAGAATAAGAAAATGCTTTTGAGAATCTAATTATAACAACAACAAAAAGAGTTTAAAAAGGTCATGATTTTTATAAAACAGCTTAATGTCTATGCACTACAACCGTATACCTAATCAAAAACAAATAAACCAGGAAGAATCCTGGATATGAAGACAAGGATCCTAGCCATCAGATATCTTTTTTGCAGGGCTAACGTTCCCCTTGAGATCTGTCCAGTGTTTCTACTTAGGAAAACACTGCTGTCTGTTATAAAACACTTAAAAAAAACAATGCCTGGAAGAAGATCAGAGGAAACACTGAGCCAATGAGAGTTCATACAACAGTAGAGACCCAGTGCCCCGACGGCCTAAAGACAATGCATGTGTTCGGCCTCTTACTTCGTAAAGAGCTGGTCTGACTGGCTGTCTGCAGGCCAGCTCTGGTTCTGGATCTTTTTCCACACTGGGGACAGGAGGGGTCTCCTGATGGAGGGTGCTGCTCCCAGTATGAGGTGATGCACTGTCTGCAGAACCAGTGTCCACAGCTGGTAGAGACTGGATCCTTCAGGACGTCCTGACACAGAGCACAGCTGGACAGCTGCTCCTCCACAGGAACACCACTCTTCCTCTTCCCTCTGTGGAGATGAACACATCCTTTACATTAGAGGAGCTGATTCTCACCAATGGTACAACAAGGTGGCCAAATTCTAGTTTAACATTTAAAAAGGTCTATATCTGTATATAATATATCTTCATGATCAGGTAGATAGTTTACACTGCACATTAGCATAAAAGCAAACCGCAACGTGTCTGGATTCATCACCCAGAGGAGCACATGTTCCCTGTATCTACTAAGCCACACACAGCTGTATTAACCTGGTGCACTATAGCATTATAAACACAATTCACATAGAATTCGCTGTGAATTAATAGCAATAAACATATGGAAAGGATGCAGCAACATAAAGCTACTGATTTGTAAAAGGCTGTCTTGTTGCTGTCTCCAACACAACAAGCATAAACATTTAAAATGTTTTCTGAATGAGATCAGTTTGATTAAAGCTAGGCTACTATTGTAGCTGCTCCATCAGCACAATCAGGTACCACAGACAGTCTCTGGTTTATACAGGAACATTAATAACCCTGATTTAATATGAGGTGCTGTAGAGCTCTGTTTTCCTCTCTGATTTCCCTCAGAGATCAAAGGAGCACAATCTCAACACTGACAGGTTTTTGTAACAGAGCGTCACTAACTTTACACTGAAGTTGAAATGTTTCATGCCGCACGAATACGCAGGTGACCCAAGTTCCCATCAGCAAAAACACGTGGCTTTGCTATCCTGGCTCCAAAATGGTGGAATGAGCTCTCCATTGACATCAGGACAGCAGATAGCTTACACACCTTCCAGCGCAGACTGAAAACTCATCTCTTTCGACTCCACTTCGAGCGATAGAATTACTAACAGAGCACTTATATACTAACATAGGACTGGCTTCTCTAAAGCCAGTTGAGTAGCACTTAAAATGTTTGGCTCTATGAAACCTGATGTACTTATATGATTCTGTTTTCTTCAAGGTTGTGTCTTCCTGGTCGATTGTACTTATTGTAAGTCGCTTTGGACAAAAGCGTCAGCCAAATGCAATGTAATGTAATGATATGAATTTCACCTCTTCACTTTATTCGTGTTGCCAGACACAGATCTGGGTCTTTGCATTAACTCTACATGTGAAACTCTGTTACATCTGCTAATGCTAAACACAAGCAGCTGGTTATTACTATTATTAATAAACAACTTCAAAATACACATCATAAACATGCTCAAGTAGTTAAATATGTTACATTTAGCTTTTAGTTAGTATTTATCAACATTTCTGCTATTTAAAACTATTTTATGCCACAGATACAATGATAATATAAATGTATATTGAAATATCATTAGATAAAGTTAGATTACTGTACTCTAATGTGCTTTTCCTTTACAAACTGCTCACATTATATCATTAAAGAAGAGTTTAATATATCAGATAACATAAAAGCTGAATCCTTTCATGTCAGTTTACAGCAGAAACTCTTACTTTGTGTCTGAGGGTCCAGGTTCATTACTGAAGTTTATAGGTTCCTGTTTAGACCAGTCACTCTTCAGAGACAGACAGCTGGAGACTGGAGACTCTGCTCTCTGTCTGTGGAAATAACACATGTTTAAACACCATTAGTTTATTTAAAGAGTAGCTTTGATATATGACTGTTCATCTTATTACATTTTTTGTTTGTTTTTCAGTCTTGATTTTTGGGTTTCTGTTGTTAAATTTCATTAGAGAGTAGGGGTGTAACAGTATCCGTATTCGAACCTTGACTTCTGTGAACCGTTACACCCCTGTTAGAGAGTGAAACGTTTTACATATTTGTATTTTATTTGCTGAACCTAACACAAAGTCCAACACACAATGTGAGAATGATTTCACCAATACATTATTTACTATCACTGAAGATGCCAAGGAGAAAGAGTTCAATTCAACAAGTCCTCCAACTCATATGACTCATCGAATAGGTTGATTGTTCAAGCGCTTATTACGACCTATAATCACGTTTTAAAGTTTTCGACCTCTAGTGCTCCCATTGAATGCAAATGCTACGCAGGGTCGTATATAAACCCTCTCTGGAAAATCCTAAATTGTAGGATAGTTTGGCCATTAAATGCTTTTTGATTCGATTTCTAGCGAGAAGTGTATGTTGTACTTTCACAATCCATGTCCAGTGGATGTGTAGGATCTAAAGTTTGATAGATATTACGAAGATGATTTGAGATCTCGCCAGGATAACGTGTATATGCGGCAGCCTCCATGTAAAGTTAGCGTCAACTCTCACGGGGTGAAAACAGTATTTCCGGTCTCGAAGTTTTCATAATAAAACTGTATTCCCCCCACTGTCAAATGATTTTAAAGCTATATCTGCAGTACTCATCCACTAAAAACATCAGTTTATCCTTGTTAATTACACGACATTAATTGGTTTAACTTGTGTACAATGCTTTTGTGTTTTTCCCATAGGTTTTTCCTTTTAGATTCTGAGAGACACATTTCTTGTTTTATAAGCGTTAGCATTTTTTCGCTCAGGGCTAATTCAGAGGCTTCTAAAAGGGGAAAATTAATAATCTTTTTCCTCAAAGTAATGATAAACCTGTGAGTTGGATGTAGACGAGTCAGAATCAATATAGATGTTTTTTATTTTAAAGAAAATTCAGATTGAACATAGTAAAAAACTGTAAATTATAGTGTCGGTCCAAAAGATATTTTGTAATCATAGTGAAAACTACCCTTGGATGATGGTAAGGTAGACTAAAAGCTTTAGGAATCCAAAGTACAACATATAATAATTACCCTGTATCAAGATTGATGCAAAATAATTGACATTTTACCTTTTTAGAGAGGTTTAGCAAACATTTGGGTGGATTTGACCTATCTCTGGCCCCCCTTGGTCGATTTTGCTGATTGACATCTCTTTTTAACCGCTAGAGCCAATAGAATCGAGGGAAAGTTCCACATACTCACACAGGTTACCAAATAAGGAGTGAGTGTAACGCGTAGCCAAAACCGGAGCTGCGACACACTCTGGTGGCTGCCATTAGCAGCTACTATTTATTCTCCGATTTTTGCATACAAATTGAATTATGGATTATCAATACTTTTTTCAAAGTAACAGACACATTGGATTAACCTATGGATTAACCTTCAGCACCGTTTTTTCTCGTTTTAATGCCATTGAACACGACTTTTTACCAGAATAACAGCTAAGGTGAGCATATCTCCGTGTTTTGCTACCTAAAGCTTGTGTGTTGTCTGTATTTGCTTCCCCTGTCACGAGTTCTGATCGCTCAGTGATGATCCTTATACTTCTATAAGCTGTGGACTCTCAGGATGTTAGCTAAACTGGTTTGTGCAGATCCAATAAGTATATCGATCGGTATAGCTAGAGTTCTGTGCTAACGGCGTTAAGATTTTTTCGCTCAGGGATAATTCATAGGCTCAGCGTTAGCCTTGTGTTTTTTTTTGCTAAAAATGGTTCATATCATCAGTTAGCTGAGTTTCTTCCCGTTACATGGATATGAAAGATTCATAGTTTATTAAATATTAAGATGCCTTCAGACGCTGTTTCCTGCAGATTATACGTTTTTCCGACCGGGGCCGGGGGGCTGGGGCTTAACAGGTTAAAGCACGTTATTGAATTTAGTTGTTGAATAAGTTATATTTAATGAAAACATTTCAATATTAAGAGTAGCCTACATACAAAATAGGGGGAAAGTAGAAGGTCAATGATAGAAATATAGAATAGAAAATATCAAGAAGATACTGTAGTGATCTCTACAAAGAAAATAGTTTAGTGCCGGATGTACAAAGATATTAACAGGAGGATGTGCAAAACAGATAAGGCATTATTTAAACATTAAAGAATAATTTAAGTTATGGTCTTCTTTTGAATAAGAAAAAAACTTTGGGGGTATCAACAGATAAATATTAAGTCTGACAAAGTACTTAACGTCTAATACAGGGGTCGGCAACCCCTGGCACGCGTGCCAGCATTGGCACGCGGCACCGTAACCAGTGGCACGCTAGGAATAAGTGGAATAAGTGTGCAAAAATATTTAAATTGTATTTTCGGATCCTGAACGAGACCGCCGCCAGAGCGCGTCTCCCCGTTACCCGCAGCAGGAAGCCATGCACGCAACGCAGCCCCGCTCTCTTTAACTCCAGGTGACTTTCTGCCGCTTTCCTCCGTGGTGCTGATCGTTTCACCACAGAGGAAAGCACTTCACTAATTGCAGTAGCCTACCCATAAGGAGCTTTACAAATGCCGCAGTTTTTGCGTGGCTGTGTCTTTAGTTGAAAGCCCAGTGGCGATCTGCTCATCTCTCATCGAAATAATATGCTACAAAGGGGCGGACTGGCCATCTGTGTGTTGAACTTTCCTGTCGGCTCCCAGACCGTAGTCGAGGAGGGCAGAAGCAGCTTCAGGTTCAATAACCCACTTTAGCTTCAATGACTGGAGAGAGGCGAGCTCTTCTTGGGAGGCCGTTGCATTTATTTAGTTGTTCTTCTGTTTTACAAAATACATCACTGACCTCTGTTTCTCTGCTGCCTCGTTTCACTTCCAGAAACATACACACGTTCTCTCACTGTCGCTCTACCATCCACACACACACATGCACAAGCCACACCTCTCTCTCTCTCTCTCTCTCTTAAAAGGGACAGCGATCTCATCTCACTCTGCGTGACCCTAATATCATAACATGTGTGTTCTGGAGAATCACAGAACGGACGATCGTCCTTATTATTATGCCGTTTAAACCAATTATTTAAATGTGTTTGTTAAATTCGACATCATGTAAGTTGCGCTGACAGGTCCACACACTGCTTCCCCGCAGAGAGGCTCCCCCGCCCTCCTGCTGATAGTTGACGAGCCGAGCGTCAAGCTCCTCACCCCCCCCCCCCCCCCCCACACTTGATAATACTCGATCGTTGGCACGCTGATAACAATTTTTTTTTTAAATGGCACTTCATATCAAAAAGGTTGCCGACCCCTGGTCTAATATATTGCATAGTTTATTTTGGCACTTGAACATCACCTTTCCTGAATTTTACTCAGTTTTGGAAAGTCTGCCGTGGTTACATTGCATTTCAAAGAGCTGTATGACGCTCGGCGTAACCTTGTCGCACTGCCACTCCAACATCCAATCACAGAGCTTGAGGACTAATCACAGTGTTTGTAAAGCAAGGCGGATGTTGTAGTCCCAAACGATAGCTGAGGATTCTGGGTAGTGTAGTGTCTTCGGAAACTCTGTAGTGTCTAAACTCCGAAAAAACTATTTGTTTCTCACAAAAGCATTGTACACAATTTCAACCAATCAATATTGTGTAATTAACAAGGATAAACTGATGTTTTTTAGTGGATGAGTAATGCAGATATCACTGTGTAATCATTTGACAGTGAGGGGAATACTTCCGGTTTTATTATGAAAACTTCGAGACCAGAAATACTGTTTTCACCCCGTGAGGGTTGACGCCAACTTTAGATGGACGCTGCGTAAAGACGTACACGTTATCCTGGCGAGTCCTCAAATCATCTTCGTAATACCTAACAAACTATAGATCCTACACATCCACTGGACGTAGATTCTAAAAGTACAATATATACTTCTCGCTAGAAATCTAATCAAAAAGCATTTTAATGGCCAAACTATTCCACAATTTGGGATTTTCCAGAGAGGGTTATTTGTGAATAAACGACCCTCCGGAGCGTTTGCAATCAACCGGAGCATGTTGTTTCTTACACAACCACTAGAGGTGCTACACTTTAAAACGTGACTATGGGTCGTAATAAACTGCTGAACAATCGACCTATTTGGTAATTTTTCGTAGGAGGACAGGCTGGTTCAATTACACTTTGTTAATGTACTCTACTGAGCGTCTTTACTGCCATCATTAACAATAATTTTTAGATGATCAGATAACATAAAAGCTGAATCCTCTTCAGGTCAGTTTACAGCAGAAACTCTTACCTTGTGTCTGAGGGTCCAGGTTCATTACTGAAGTTTATAGGTTCCTGTTTAGACCAGTCACTCTTCAGAGACAGACAGCTGGAGACTGGAGACTCTGCTCTCTGTCTGTGGAAATAACACATGTTTAAACACCATTAGTTTATTTAAATAAAACACAAAGTCCAACACAGAGTGTGAGAAAGATTTCACTAATACATTATTTACTATCACTGAAGATGCCAAGGAGAAAGAGTTCAATTACACTTTGTTAATGTACTCTACTGAGCGTCTTTACTGCCATCATTACAAATAATTTTAGATTATCAGATAACGTGAAAGCTGAATCCTCTTCAGGTCAGTTTACAGCAGAAACTCTTACCTTGTGTCTGAGGGTCCAGGTTCATTACTGAAGTTTATAGGTTCCTGTTTAGACCAGTCACTCTTCATAGACAGACAGCTGGAGACTGGAAACCCGTCCTCTTCCGCATCTTTTAAATCACTCATCTTCTCCGGTCTGAGAGAGACACTATTAACACTGGAGACATCCGCACTCACATTATAATAACACACTTGTTTAAATCCAAACCATCATAATAATAAACTTGGTTAAAATACATCAAATCATTCAGACTTCAGACAGGCCGCTCTCCATTTTGACTGCGCTGGGCTGTCATGAAATGTTGCTCTGATGATTTAGAAACCAGGAAATAAAAAAAGGTTTACAACACTTATAGAAGTCTCATTGGACTCTAGGACGCTGATGTTCTGATATCCAGTCTAACAGAGTATTAAAAAGCAGATCCTGGTGTTAACACTCACCCTGTTGTTGTTGTTCTCCTCCTGCTCCGTCAAAGTGTAAAATGGCACTTCCAACTTCGCTTCCTGTCTGTAGCTCCTCCCTTTGTTTCACACCCAGCCTTAACAACTGAGCATGTACTGGGATTACTCTCAGTAAAATATAAATAGACATGCAGCTCAAAAAACAAGCTCAACAAATTATGTATTTGTAAATCAAAACATTTAGATCAGAGAAAATACAATTACCCACAGAATGTAGAAAATAAAATAAGGCATTTGTTTCTCTCAAAATGAACCATCTTGAAATAAAATGTAGGCTATCCTTAAATCACAGTTCTGTTATTTCTGCCTCATTTTAAAACGTGTATTATAATTAAATCCCAGTTAAATATGTTCAATTTGTTGTAGCTGTCAGTAATATCTCCATGGAGATAAGCCCCGCCTCCTCGCCAGCACGTGCGTAAACACAACTGCAGGCCACTGTGAATCAAGGGTTGCAGTGGAATTGTCAGCTAAAATCTTGCCTCGGGCAGCAAATTGTTTAGAACTGGCCCTGCTTGTACTTGAGTAAAAGTAGAAGTACTCAAATCTTGTACTTGAGTAAAAGTAGAAGTTGTGGTGACCACTGTATAACATGACATAATTCACTCATGGAACTACAGTTAAGGGTATTGTTTCCGCACGGACATATGTGTTGCTTACTGTATATATTGTGTGCCCTCCTTGCTTCTCGTCCTCTTGGCTACTCGGACTGCAAGCCAGCAACATGTCTCTTTCTGCTCCACAATAAAGTTTCCATTTGCACTTCCATTGCACCGCCTCCGACTCCCTATCTCTCGGCACTACATTGGTGACCCTGACAACGTCTCGTGAAGTTTCCGGGACGGAGCCGAACACGGCAAAAGGAACTCGAGTTCCTTTCTCGAAATGCCGGGGTTTGATTGGAGACGTCCGTGGCTGCCACCGGCACGCGGACTGAGGCTCGGTGCGCGCTCCGCAGAAGGCTGGAGACGTTGCTCGCCGTTCCCGCATCGGCTGCTAACGGCTATCGACCCTTTTGAGCTTTTTCTGGTGCCTGAGAGGAGGTTCGACCATGTCTGGTTGGCCTCGTGTGGATCCTCTCACGATTTCGCCCACCTGTTTTTGACCGTGGACAGTACGACCCTTTTTGAGTTTTTTCTGGTGCCGGAGAGGAGGTTCGACCATGGCCGGTTGACCTCATGTGGACACTCTCACCTTTTTCACCACCTCAACGGCGGTTCCAGACGCCACTCACGTTTTCATCGACGCCTGGGTGGTGCACTCCTGGACCCCGTCTCGCCTCGACGGTTTTGGACATCGCCCATGCTGCCATCGGCCCGTGGGTGGCGCGCTCCGGAGCCTGTCTGGCCTCTTCCTTCGCCTCGGCGGTTTCGGACGTCACCCATGCTTTCATCGGCCCGTGGGTGGCGCGCTCCGGGACCCTACCTGGCCTCTCTTCTTACCGCGGCTCACGGTTCGCCTCGACGGCAGCTTCGGACTTCCCCCCCGTCTGGCCTCTTCCCTGTCCACGGCTCTTAACTCCCAGGGGTGCTGCTCCTGCCCCCCGGGGACCCGGCTCTTTCCTCCCAAGGACTTTGTGCCCGCCGCCGTTGTGCCCTCGCCTGCGGCCGGGCAGCGCTCCTTCCTGCTGGGGACCACCGGGTTTGTCACGCCCGTTGCGGGTCAGCGACCCGGGTTTCACCGACTGGCGGGTGAAGACTTAATTCGCCACGACGCCTGCTGCGGCCCGTTCCGGCCCGCCACCGGTGGGGATGTCCTCGCCTTCGTTGGGGCCCCTACCCTCTCCTGCGGCCCCCTTCCGACGGCCCGTTCCATGGCCCGGCCCTCACCTGCAACCCCGCCCTCCTCGGCCCCTGTGGTGCTTCCTCTCAGAAACAGGGATTGTCTCCATGGTTGAATTCTGGGGGGGCTTGTGTGGTGACCACTGTATAACATGACATAATTCACTCATGGAACTACAGTTAAGGGTATTGTTTCCGCACGGACATATGTGTTGCTTACTGTATATATTGTGTGCCCTCCTTGCTTCTCGTCCTCTTGGCTACTCGGACTGCAAGCCAGCAACATGTCTCTTTCTGCTCCGCAATAAAGTTTCCATTTGCACTTCCATTGCACCGCCTCCGACTCCCTATCTCTCGGCACTACAAAGTACTCAATCTTTTACTTTAGTAAAAGTAGAAGAAGTCAGATCTTGTACTTGAGTACCAGAGTGTAGGAATACTCTGTTACAGTAAAAGTCCTGCATTCAAAATGTTCCTCAAGTAAAAATAGAAAAGTATTATCATAACAATATAGTGAAAGTAGCGACAGTAAAAGTAGTCATTGTGCAGATTGGTCCATTTCAGAATAGTATATATGATGTGTTTTATAATGATTGATCATTAAAGTGTTCTCAAAGCTGGTAAAGGAGCAGCTTGAATGACTTTGTATAGGCAGGGTAGCTTGTGGATTTACTCCAGGTGGAACTAAAGTCTGATTTAACACTTGATTAGATTTCACTGAAGTAACTAAAGGTATTAAAGACATGTAGTGGAGTAGAAGTACACCATTTACCTCTGAACTGTAGTGGAGTAGAAGTACACAGTAGCATAACATGGACATAATCAAGTAAAGTACCTCAAAATGTACTTTAGTAGAGTACTTTTGTAAATGTACTTACTTCCCAGCTCTGCAGGTGAGCAGGCTGGGGGCGTTTCTGTTGTGTGAGTGTGTACACAGTGAGTGTGTAGTGAGTGTGTACAAAGTGAGTGTATACAAAGTGAG
This sequence comes from Harpagifer antarcticus, assembly GCA_902827135.1. Taxonomy (NCBI): domain Eukaryota; kingdom Metazoa; phylum Chordata; class Actinopteri; order Perciformes; family Harpagiferidae; genus Harpagifer; species Harpagifer antarcticus. The sequence continues at coordinate 1,377,800 of CADEHL010001511.1, forward strand.
TGTGTACAAAGTGACTGTGTACAAAGTGAGAATGTACAGAGGCCAACGTTTTCCCTCAGGCACGAACAAAAGCTCCCTGCAGCAGCAGCAGCAGCAGCAGCAGCAGCAGCAGCAGCAGCAGCAGCAGCAGCAGCAGCAGCAGCAGCAGCAGCAGCAGCAGCAGCAGCAGCAGCAGCAGCAGCAGAGGAAACACATTCCTGTTGGGTGACGGAAACACACAGACATTAAGAAAAGGTTGGAGATGGCCGAGAAGAAAGCCGTCTTGTTCAACTTCTGGGGAGTTACTGCCTCTTCCACTCCTCAGGAAGTTTTCCAAACATTGGAGGAGTTGAACAATTTGCCAGGGTAAGGAGACGATTTCTACCCCACATGTATTGTAAAATACTCTTGTTTTTTAAACTGTGTACGAAAGAGTGATCTGGATAGAATATGTGGCTGTTGAAGTTGTGTTAATACATCTTTATTAAAACTAGAATATAATGTGTCAGTGGAGGCAGTAAAATACTTTGGTAGGATTTGAACTGTGGTTACTCTTAAAACATGTTGAACTTTAGCACTGTACTGTGTTAATATAACTATATAGGGTTGCTGGTACTATAAAACTGATGAAGATTTACCAGCTTCAATTTATTTTATTACCAGTTTTTTGGTTTTAATTCATTTTGGATGTTAAACACACTAGACAGAAAAAAATTGGGATGAGGGAATTCCTTTCGTTTTGTTCGCAGCCCGTGAAGCTGTTCAGGAGTCATTAGGATTATCATTTATCATTTATTGTTAATGAAATGTGTTTAATTGGGCTGGAAGAATAGTCAATGAGAGGAATGCATTTATTGTTATACAAAGAAAAGACAATGAAAAACAGCAGAAATGAAAGAAATACATATAAAATCAAATTAAAAAAAAACAGAAAGACGGATATGTTTTTTAATAATGATTTTAGAAATATTTAGGTAATTTAAAAAATACGACTTGTATAATAACTTCATTTATTCTGAAAATATATGTTAACTCAATGCTTGAAATCCCCCCTTTTTTTCAATAAATACATTTTACCATCACAAATATTCTCTTGTATTGATTTCATTTTTGATTGCTCTATACATTTAGTTTTTAACAAGTTCAATTATAAAAACAACAACATTAATTGATGCTCCTATGTGTGAGCACAGTGTCGCCCCCTGGTGTTGGAGATGGGAAGTGAACAGAAAACGCTTCACAGTTTCTTCTGCTCGAACAGCTTCTTCCAGGACGGCATGATGTGCTGATGTACCATCATTCTCATTTACCTGCATGTTAACAAACCTTTACACAATCCTGCAGAAGTTAAGGTGTGAAACACGGAGAAAACTCATTTGGTAAACTCTTTTACAGACGGGGGAAGTAGTGGAGTACAAATATTATTTTTCTGATGAATTTTTACTTTGACTTCTTACATTTTTAACACAAATACCTGTCATTTCTACTTCTCACATTTTCCAAACAGCTGGTTCCTTTAGTCTGAATGTGTGTTTGGTGGCGTGATCATTATTATTAAGAGTCATTGCGTGCCTATTGATTTGAACACGATCCGTGTATCCATCACTTCCTGGTCTTCTCTAAAGAAGAGGGACCAATGGAAACGTTGTCATGTTGCCATTGTTCAGCATGGAAACATTCCTTAGCTAACAATGACATTATTGTTCTATTAATATAAAGGGAGGTCAGGTACTCTTTAAAACAGCTGCTAGTTATGGGCACTTTTTACTTAAGTACATTTCAAAGCCTCTTTACTTTTACTTGAGTAAAGAAGTTTAGTCACCTCGCGCCCCATCAGGTCGTCGATGGCAGGCTTCAACACGCTGTGGAAATCCCTGACGGAGAATCAGCCGTCCATCATGTTGTTGACCTGAGAGGAGAATCTGTCAATCATCTTTCACTTTGAATCATTCAGGATACAGGACTGTCATGGAGGAAACCTCAGGGAGAGAGACAGAGGAGGATCCTCCCCAGGACGGACAGACAATACATGTCAGCAGAGAGGGCAAGAGTACACATCCTTTACTCAAGTAGAAGAACAGATACTCGTGTTTAAAAGTACTCTGGTAAAAGTAGAAGTACTGACTAAACTTCTTTACTCAAGTAAAAGTAAAGAACTTTGAAATGTACTTAAGTAAAAAGTACCCATAACTACCAGCTGTTTTAAAGAGTACCTGACCTCCCTTTATATTAATAGAACAATAATGTACATTTTAATTGGATTTATTTATATTCTATATCAATGTCCGTTGAGTATTGTTGTGAAAATAGTGAATGTCCTCTTCCAATATGAGAGTCACATGATAACAAAGGTATCCCAACTGTAGCTGTGAACATGACAGGATGTGTGATTACCTAGAAGAGCATCAGGACTGTTTGAGGCAGATGATAGCTATGTGATTAACATGATGATTCAGCCTCTATGGAGAGAGACATCAAGCATGCTCATTTCTGACGTGGAGCTAATCTGAAGTAAACATTGAATACTGCTTTCTATTCCTCCATCTTGTGACTGTGTAACTCCCTCTCTTGGATATCAGCATGTGAAGGACACTGTTCAGGAACGAGTTGATGCTCTGTATGTTATGACTTCTGGAGAGGATCAGAAACACATGGATCCTGAGGTTGAAGCTGAAGCCGGTGACCAGTGAGATTTTTCTAACAAGTATAAAGCTTTTCTTAACAATATATTCTCCACTATTTGTATTGTTTGATGTACAAAGCATTAAAATCTAAATATGAAATGAATATGTTTGAATATTCTTCAGATATGAGGGCTGAAGTTGAATAGTCCATTTAGCTTAGGAAGCTTCCTAACGGAGTGAAATTACCCGGAAGTCCCTCAGTGGCAGCCATGATAAGTGCCGTTCGCATTCTCTAGATCAGTGGAATAAATTATTCTCGCTAAAAGCCTTGTCTCTACATTACAATAAAATATAAAAAAATATTGATAAATTAATTTTAATAAAAATTCAAGTAGCTATTAAAGGCATACAAAGACAGAAATGTAAAATTCTTTCTTTATTAGAAATGTTTCTTCTGCCCGTAAAGTGTCCAAACCAGGCTTGTATGGATAAAACATAGTCATTGTCCATGCCGGTTTCAGTTGTATTATTTGTCACAGTTGCTCCGATCAGATCGGTCTCCTCCATTTTGTAGATTATTTACGACTTTTGAATCCACATAAACACATCGGCAAAATCCGGCTTACTTTGAGCCTGTGTTTTAAACAGTTTAATCCCTTTGTGAATTGTTCCCACTTCCGCGCCGTCCTTTAATTTCTTCATACAGAAAGGAAGGAAACACACACACACACACACACACACGTGTGTGTGTGTGTGTGTGTGTGTGTGTGTGTGTGTGTGTGTGTGTGTGTGTGTGTGTGTGTGTGTGTGTGTGGCTGTTCCAAAGCAACGAGTGTGGAGGGGGAGTGGGCTATCATCCCTTTGTGAATTGTTCCCACTTCCGCGCCGTCCTTTAATTTCTTCATACAGCGGGAATCCAAATGAATGAATCCTGAGTCCAATAACCATCAAAGTCACTCCAATAGTGCTCCTTAATTACGCCTTCATCCTCCTTTAACAAAATACTTCACATTCATCCAGTTTGTGACAGTAGTTGTAGCATTTCTGAGCATTTGAAACTTTAATTACCGCTGTTGCCCCCCCCCCCTTGTGTGTGTGTGGGGGCGCAACTTCCAACAGGAGTTAATTGGGTGGGGCTCTTGGGAAAAAAGGTTGGGAACCCCTGCTCTAGATGATAGGCTGCTCTAGATGATAGGAAAGGAGGTTTCAAACTTCCTTTATAACCTCCTTTAGCTTAGGAACCACTGGACCTGCCTTGACGAAAGGAGAGGAGATGCGTCACTCAACAGTCGGCCGTTCACGGAAACAACCGATTATGACCGAGAAATGATATCATGAAAGTTACGGTGCTTATTAAGCATTTTAAAACGTAGGTGGTAAGTTGCCAAAGTGCTTTGTTCTGAACGTTCATCAGTATTATAATCAAAAAGAGAAATATGAACGTTAGTTTTTACTGAAATGATCAAATAAAGTCAACATTTCACTGAGCTGTGTGGGGTTTGTTCAACTTTTAAAAGATGTTTGAATGGTGATATACACAGTGATAGATATTAAGGACTAACGTTTATAATAAATACATTTGTATTGATTTTAAGATATTTTCATAGTTCATACAATAATACATATTGGGATCATTTGTATTAATGTGGACCGAATTATTTCAATTCCAACTTTGGTCATGAAGAATATGTTTCTCTGTTGTCCACGTTCACAAAGCATAAAGCAACAGCATCAGAGCACGGTGCAGAGTCTCTAGATGAGTTTACAGTAGTCCCTCGTTCTTATTAAACATCCATGTTGTAGTCCGCTGTGTAGAAGACTGTAGTTTCCATAGTTTCCCCACAGCAGTAGACGCACATTCATGACGTCCGCTGGCGCATCAAAAACACGTCGGATAGTGAAAGTGCAGTCGGATTCTCTAAAGTACTGCAGTCTCTTCTCCTAAGTCCTTTTGAATTCTCCTATCCACTATCCCTTAACCCCATGACGTTTCACACAGAGGTCAAGGGATAGACGATAGGGTGAGAATTTAGGAGCTGATTTTTGAATTATCCGACCGCAACCATGAGATGTTTTGATGCAGTGTGTCACCTTGTATTTCTTCCCCAGCAGCTCCAGTGGATCCAGTTTGATCTCTGACCTCAGAGCCCGGCCAAACAGAGGCATCTTGGAGTCTGAATCTGAACAAACAAACAATCTGATATAATATCACAAAGAGTTTGAAGAGTAATACACGTGTAAGTAAATTAACCAAATGTGCTAAAAGAAAAACATTTCCATATCATAATTTCTGAATATTTGAACCACATAAGTATTTTATCTGGGATGTGTCACAAGAAAGAATAAGGCTGCTGAAAATAAAGATTATAAAACCCCTTTATGTTCATGTTAATGAATTGTATCATTTTTAATTTAGAGAAGTATTATTCCTCCACTGTTGGGAAATGGCGCTCTCTGGTGGACAAGCTGAGGAACTACATGCTGATCTGAATACACACAAATGTTTTATTCTAACTTTATAATCTTGATTTAAATGTACTTATCCAACACAACAACCTAATTGGGGTCAAATGAGGTCAGTAAGAAAAGCAGGAAACACTGACCTCGACAGGTCAGGTGAGCCACGTAGGGAATGCCGTCAATCTCACACAGCACTACTGCGAAGTGAGAGAAGTATGTTCCTGGGATACTCCACGATGTATACACCTCGGGTGTCTGCAGATTTTAAATTAGTATTTTATTGGTATACGTACAAAAATATCAAGGATAATTTCCAGTGTGTGAAAAACAACTTTGTTTCCAACGTGAAAATCTAAATATTAAGACACTATATTTAGTTTCTTGCGTCAAATGGTCTATTTAGAGTCACTTTGATTACATTAAGAGCTAAAAAGACAAAGCAAGAGAGTTTTTTCACACTTTCACCACGGAGTCCCTCCACCTCAGGGCGTGTGAAGCAGGTGCTTCCTGAACCGAAGGCGTGAAAACAGAAAGTAGCTTCTGTAGAAGTTGTTGATACTTCTTAATACATGCATGTGTGTATGTAGAAGGAATACACAATGCAGAGGCAAGTGGTGGCTTTATTTATCACCACAGCATGTACAGTGAACATGTGCGTTGCATGCCGACTAACAACTGAATGCCTATTACCTTAACACGTCACCGGGTGGCGCACTAGCTACAGTGGCCTGCAAAGGACAAACTTAATCATATTAGAATGATCTACAGCTTAACGCAGCTTCAATCAGACTTGAGACCGGTCTCTACCTGACCGGAGTCACGCTGTGTGTGTCCGTCCGAAACACGCTGTTTACAAGTAGTTCCAGCAAACATCCACTGATAAACTGTGACGTTAACAACCTCATGATAACCTCATATGTTTTTAACTTCATACCTGTGTTTAGTCTATACCTGCATTTTATTATAAAGTTGTGTATGTTTACAGACCGTTGCAAAAACTAAGAAGCTTATAAACATATGGTTTAAAACTAAAAGAGCTTTGAAACACAATGAAAGATGTTTGGAGTTTTATTTGAGTTATTCATTTAAACTTTTTGTCTAAGAGATGCTGATTTGAAACCGTTGTTACATACAGTTACGGCATTTCCTGTTTCTGCCGGAGAGAGGGGAGAGAGGGGAGGCAGGGGAGGCCGTCCCAAAGCTTGCTGCTGTGTTTACTCCCTCCATCTGACAGGAGGGAGCCTCGTTGAGCTGCGAGTGTGGCTACAGACGGAGTTCACTCCATCACGGAGGGGTAGGGTCGAGGGAGTGGTTTGGGATTGGGCCAGAGTGTGCAGAAACCATTATTACTAAAAGCTAAAGGCTGTTATCATTGGGTATTAAGATTTGATTTTAAATGAGCCTGGATTTGACAGCTACTCGTTTGAAGCTTAATAAACCGAAAATAATGCCTGGAGACAATCTAAAGAAAACCCCTTGAGGAAATATGAAGCGAGAGTCCTTTCATCGCTAAACTTGTTTTTATTTTTCCCTGAATTGTTGCGGTCCAAGAGGAAAACAGGCCGGTTTTCACAAGCTATAATATCCTCTTGAATACAAAAACATTTCTGTCTCCATGTCAAACATTATGGATAAAAAAACAGCTGGGGTCCTGTGGAAGAATGTCCTGATTTAATGTCACAATAAACACGTGTTGTGTAGTGATCACTATTTAACACTGGGACATAATTCACGCATGGAACTACGGGTTGGGGGTATTGTTCCCGCACGGACATATGTGTTGCTTACTGTATATATTGTGTGCCCTCCTTGCTTCTCTTTCTCTTGTCGACCCGGGCTGCAACCCGACAACATGTCCGTTGCAGCTCCGCATTAAAGTTTCCATTTGCACCTTCGATGCACCGCCTCCGACTCCCATATCTCCCGGCACTACACTGGTGACTCTGACACGTCTTGAGAAGTTTCCGGGACGAAGCCGAACACGGCAAAAGGAACTCGAGTTCCTTTCTCGAAATGCCGGGGATTTTTTGGAGACGTCCGTGGCTGCCACCGGCACGCGGACTGAGGCTCGGTGCGTGCTCCGCAGAAGGCTGGAGACGTTGCTCGCCGTTCCCGCATCGGGGGGGACGATGCACGACCTGCTGGGTCGACCAGCAACCCCATTGCTACCTCATGGGGCTGTTTCTTCGGGGCGTGCGGCTGCACGTCCCAGCGGCGCTAGCTAACCACGACTAGCAGCTATCCACGTGGGGCTAACGACGGCTAGCAGCTACCGATGGCTGCCAGCTAACGGCCTCAGCTAACGGCTAGCTGCTAACGGCTAGCTGCTAACGGCTATCGACCTTTTTGAGTTTTTTTTCTGGTGCCTGAGAGGAGGTTTGACCATGTCTGGTTGGCCTCGTGTGAATCCTCTCACGATTTCGCCCACCTGTTTTTGACCGTGGACAGTACGGCCCTTTTTGAGCTTTTTCTGGTGCCTGAGAAGAGGTTCGACCATGTCTGGTCGGCCTCGTGTGGACACTCTCACCTTTTTCACCACCTCGACGGCGGTTCCAGACGCCACTCACGTTCATCGACGCCTGGGTGGTGCACTCCTGGACCTCGTCTCGCCTCGACGGTTTCGGACGTCGCCCATGCGCCCATGCGGCCATCGGCCCGTGGGTGGCGCGCTCCGGAGCCTGTCTGGCCTCTTCCTTCGCCTCGGCGGTTTCGGACGTCCCCATGCCTTCATCGGCCCGTGGGTGGCGCGCTCCGGGACCCTGCCTGGCCTCTCCTCTTACCGCGGCTCACGGTTCACCTCGACGGCGGCTCCGGACGGCGCCCCGTCTGGCCTCTCCCCTGTCCACGGCTCCTTCCTCCCGGGGATGCTGCTCCTGCCCCCCGGGGACCCGGCTCCTTCCTCCCGGGGATGCTGCTCCTGCCCCCCGGGGACCCGGCTCTTTCCCCCCGAGGACTTTGTGCCCGCTGCCGTTGTGCCCTCGCCTGCGGCCGGGCAGCGCTCCTCCCTGCTGGGGACCACCGGGATATTCACGCCGTCCCCACGTCGCAGCACTGCGGCCCCCTTACGACGCCTACTGCGGCCCCCGTTCCGGCCCGTCTCCCACCCCCGGTGAGGATGCCCTCGCCCTCGTTAGGGCCCCTGCCCTCTCCTGCGGCCCCCTTCCGACGGCCCGTTCCATGGCCCGGCCCCACCCTCCTCGGCCCCTGTGGTGCTTCCTCCCGGACACGGGGATAGTGTCCATGGTTGAATTCTGGGGGGGCTTGTGTAGTGATCACTATTTAACACTGGGACATAATTCACGCATGGAACTACGGGTTGGGGGTATTGTTCCCGCACGGACATATGTGTTGCTTACTGTATATATTGTGTGCCCTCCTTGCTTCTCTTTCTCTTGTCGACCCGGGCTGCAACCCGACAACATGTCCGTTGCAGCTCCGCATTAAAGTTTCCATTTGCACCTTCGATGCACCGCCTCCGACTCCCATATCTCCCGGCACTACAGTTGCTCCTTTAATTCTGGTTTGATTACACCTCTTTGTCAGACCCCCTGTCCCCATTCACTGGGTCTACACCGCTGTGATTGGTGGAGAAATGACAATGAGCCCCGCTGAGAAACAGAAGCAGTCTAACACAACCTGAAAGCTTCTGAGATCATCTTCATGAAAATCATCCACCCACATTTACAAAATATAGATTATCTGCAGATTCAGATCCATGACACACAGAAAGTCTGAGGACTGCATTTACTGAAGAAAACACACTTTCATGATTCAAAGTGTGTGTGTGCGTTTGTGTGTGTGTGTGTGTGTGTGTGTGTGTGTGTGTGTGTGTGTGTGTGCAGCACAAACACACATTATGCCACTTTTTTAAAGTCAGTGCAGCATCACAGTCCGTCAGAAGGCACCTGAGCTTTCTCCAACCTGAGCTGGAGGTTCACCAGTGTATCACACACACACACACACACACACACACCCCCCATTTCCTCCCCCCCCCACACACACCTCTTTTATTGTATTTCTCTTTACCCCCATCTCCCTCCTCTATAGTTTATTCATTTCTTAATGCTTATTTTTCAAGTTCATATCAGACATGTCTCCAAGCCCAGTCTGCTCTGATTGGTTAGCTGGCCTGCTCTGTTGAGATGTCCCGTTAAGTTTATCATGAGGCAGAAGCTAAACAAGGAGTAATTGTTATTAAAGTAAAAATGGTTTGACCTCTGGGAGCATGAGTTAGCATGACAAAGTGAACACGTGGCCAAATGATGGAAAATAAATTGCGTTTTTAGTTTTTTGAATGTCGTTGTGAGTTTATCTACAGCACAAGTTCATCTGTGCGTCTCCGGACACTCTAACTTATCATAATATAATGAAAACTGTCATCATAATGTTCTGGTAATAGTTCATTTTGAAACTAACATAGGTTTGACAAATAATACTAGATTTCAGGATTTATTTACAATTACTTTTTTCTTTTTTCGTTGCATTACCATAGACTCAGAGATGTTTCTCAGACTTTAATATATTCCCAGTGCGATTAACAAGTCAAAATACACTTAAAACTTGAGTAGAATGTTATATTTCATGGGCTTAAGCCTAGGGCTATGAAATGGTAAAATTCAATGACTAATCAATAACAATCACAGAAGCATTCTGTTAACGCTTGTCATGTGTAATGTGCTGGAACTGTGTGGGAAGTATAATGCTGAACAGGAGACTCGAAACAGAAATAAAACTTAGTTATTTATTGATAATAATTCACAAAACACTCAAACTGAGAGATGGTTCTGACTTCAAACCTTTTTAACGCATCTCTTTGGCTTCCTGACATGTCCTTCACTGTTAGCATGATTAAGGCAACAGGTGCATTCTTCATTTAAATAACTTCAATATCATCAGCAGCGAGGATGACTTTACACAGGTTGTTCAATATAAAAGCATCAACGACTGTTACATATTAAATATGACACATTGTTTGATTAACACAACGGTTGATTCATGATACATATAAGTATTATAATCTTTACAATATACTTGTAATGATAGGACCATTAATGTGGCAATAAGTCAAGGCAACGCATATTTCCTGACCACACACACGCACCATGTTACATACTGTATATAGTTATATATGTATATGAAGGACTAGCAAGGTTAGTGGTTTAACAGTGTGTTCACATTCTGTGCTCACCAGGCTTTCATGAATAAATGGAAAGAAGAAGAAAAGCAGAGGGGGCTTGAACTCTGCAGCTAGCTGTAGCATGCTAATGCGCCGCTAGCTAATTGCAGCTAACGCTTGAACAGTCGGTACATTTGCTGTTTGCGAATAAAGGAATAAAGGAGTTCAAGATGTGTCCCCTTTTTACAAGGTGAAGATATAGCAAGGGTATCACTTTTAAACCATGAGGCAGGGTCTGCTGTTCCTGAGCAAGAGCAATTGCTTTTTAAGGTGAAATTATTTAGACTGCAAATGCTGAGCCAGGTTAACATTTAAACTAAGCTCATATGGCATTATACCAGATGAAATGTCTGCGTAATAAGTGTATATTGATATTTGTACACTTAAACTTTAGATGTGGTTGCATTTAATTAATGCTGGATTTTTGTATTTATGCGTATTTCTTAGAATTGTAAGAGATAATGAGGTGTTATCTCATGTCTACAATTATTAGAGCAGTGTACTTTGTAGTCATTAGTACACTGACTTGCTTCTCTGACAGGACAAGAAGAAACAATCTGTGTTGTTTCCACCTGAACTATAGCTGAACTTTAGCACCACGTACACAGCAGGTAAGGGAATTTTAGAAAACATCACACTTGACTTTGGACCCATGTTTCCTGTCTTTATGACTTGCTGTTACATGTCTAGGAGCTGTACAAGGACACTGGCTGCCTGAAACTTCTGAGCATTAATCAAATACAAACTGTTAATAAGATTACATTTTAATTTCACAAATTATATATACATATAAAACAAGTATGTAAGGATATGAGAGCTTAAAAGCTGGATTATACAGTGAGATACACTGTTTGATTGAAATGAGAGGACCAGCATTATGTTCTGCCCTCACCTCTATTACCTCATACACTGGGACCATTAAGATTCAATTGGCTTTAATGCCTGTAATGTTTCCGTGTCTCTTAGCTTCATATCGTCCTCTCCCCTCGGTCACTCCTGCTTTTTGATGGCACGTCCCTTGAAGTGGTCCATGAGGCTGAAGGCTCCCAGGTATTGGCCCAGCATGATGCCCTGCTTCACAGGGAGGAGGCTGCGGAGAAACAAAGGAAATGTCTGTTAGCTCTCACTTTAGTTCAGGTGAGGAGTGGGGTATGGATATTAAAACACCTAAAGAAGATCAAGTCTAGTTTATATATGTCAAATATATTAATCATGTACAGTAGTGGGACATGTTCAGTATTGACCTCAATCCATAGGCATTTATATTTCATGTGGTTCCATTTCATGTAATTATTCCAACAATAAAGTGACACACTCCCTAGCTCTGTGTTCGCTGTTTCAATGGATTCTCTTAAAGCAACTTGTTAAAGGGATGACCAATGATGGTATGTGCCCAGACTTTCTATGTGCTGCAGACACATATTTGTGCAGAGGGAAAGGGCAGGGGTCGGCAAGTAAATTTGGCGTTGCATCCCTTGTAAAAAATATTTGTGTTAGCAGCTTCTCGGTGACTAACAATTACTCTTTTATCTCCGAAGACGGAGCAGAGGCAAGGCTGGATAATACAACAACGCGTTATTAAAGACGGAATACAAAGACTTTTATGTAAAACCAAAAGAGGGGACAGGAAAAGCGCTATCTCCATTTGTGTGAGCCGAGTTCCAGAGGGAACATCTTTCTAATGAGAATCATTTATAAATATGAAATAATAGCTCCGTTCTGAGACAAATGGACCAGAGAAAGGACAGAAGACTGCAGAAAGACCAGTGAGGGATCAAGACAATGCTCATCTTTTATCACCTGGGTCAAGTGATGGGAGTCATTCACACTACTGCTGCGTTATGGGAAATGTAGGCACCAAACCTATTCCTGTTATTAAGACTTCACACATCCGAAAATCCTAAAAAGGGCCCTATTATGCTACTTTTCAGGTTCATATTTGTATTAAGGGCCTCTACTGTGACATGTCTCAGAGCTTTAACGTTCAAAAAGCCCTTTATTTTCTTATATTGACTGTGCTGCAGCACCTCTTTTCACCCTCTGTCTGAAACCAGAGCCCAGTCTGCTCTGATTGGTTAGCTAGACGGCTCTGTTGTGATTGGTGAATCGCTTAGAGATGTCCCGCCTCTTAGCCTATCGGGTACAATGTATTAGTGTACTAGCCAATAGCAGCACTAAGCATGTTACATAGTGATGTCACTTACTCCTCTCTCTCAGAGCACAGACATGAGACCTTGGAGTGCCGCAGTCTCCTTATTAGTGCCTGTTATGGGTCAGGACATTCTGCCACTACTAGGGACATCTGGTCGTACATCTCATCGGGGACGTGTTCCCCTTTGGCACATATTCTCTTAGCAAGGAGTCATAGTGCTTTGTTTGTTACGTCATGTCCTGCAGAAGGTTGATTATTTTCTCAGAACTAGCTCAGTACTTTGGACAGGGGAGAAATCTACAGAATTGCTTCCAGAAAGCTTTGAGCTGTTACCGACCTTACAACCCCAGCCCCCCCAGAATCCTCTCTCCAACAAACTCCAATTGGTTTTTCTTAACTTAATCTGAGTGTTGTCCTGCAGTGTGGGAGTTCATATTTTGTTTGACTCCAAAAACACTTTATCTTAAACTTGCAGCAAGTTGTATGAGTAAGACTGAGTCAGCCATGAACTGAACACAAATTAAATTTAAGCTGTAAAGGACAAATCACATCCCACATTTCAAAAATGTTTATTTTGGATATGTGTTAAGAAAATGTTATTATTTATTTAAAACATCAATAAAACAATTTAAACCTGTACCTTGGTCATTTCCGTATCCCTGGCCAGCTTTGCATTAACCATTATAAATATTGCAGCTGTGAGGGAATCATTTTGTCTTTACTCCTAGATATTTAACCTTATTGCGTGTTGATGTTAATAACCAACCAATATTCTGTTATCTCCTTTAAGGAATGTGCTCCAGCACTTAAGTGTCAGTTTTATGGCCTGATAGGGGGGTTTACGACTCTGAGAATGCTGGCTTCTAAACACCACTGACAAGTGATTGAGTATTTCTAGTTGGGGGATATCTCCTCTAGCTCCACAGATGTTTACGCCTCGCCCAATATGCTGATTAAGTCTCTGTAAACTAGTTAAAAGGTCTATCGAGAGATATGCTGATCAGAATTGACATGACAACCCACCCGTGCAGTCAGAACCTTTTGCTGCTGTGACTTGTGATATGAATTCTCCGGTCGTTGACTTGTAATAAACTACCAGTGTTTGACATCAAAGCTCCAACTCTCCTCGTGTCTCTCTGAGTCCTGACTCTCCATTGCTGCAGAAGTTTCCCTTACAGCAGCCAGAGTTGCATTCAGTGTGAAACGTGTCTCTCCAGCTGCAAGGTGACGTCTCGCTGACTCACCCTCTCTCTCTTTGATGATGCTAAAGAACCAATTCTGTGATGTGTGAATCACTGGAGAACAGAAGAAGACACGATCCTTGGTTCTTTCACCCACCCCTGAAAGATTTCCTTTTATATATCCTGTCATTTAATATATAGACTGCTGTATTTCTTCACATCCAAGGATAAGCAGTCAGGGAAATGCCCCGGGTTCCCAGAGAGGGTGACCAGTGGCCAAGTCACATATTGGGCAAAGAGTAGGTTTGTGAGGGACAATGTGGGACACTTACAGCGATGCTTAGAGGTAGTTTAGATTTTCATAATGTTAATTTAACCCTAAAGAAAATATCAACATTTCTATTGAAACTATTAGCTTGCAAATATGAATACTAGGCTTTTCTAAAGGTTGATTTGTTTGCACAAACTATGCAAGTTAAGGACTTACATATATTTGACCGCAGGTAGCTTACTACCACAAACTGCTGACCTGCACAGTATACGTTCATTATTTCACTGCGGTTACCTTGTGTGTTTGGATATCCTCTTTTGGTCTTTATGAGTCAGGGGTTTCTTATGAGTCTTGTATGTAGTGTAGCTTCAAATCCTATTCACTTCTGGGAGCGATTAAAAAAAAGACTCTGGCAAATGTCACAAAACCTGGGACTATGGACTGATCTCTGTTTCTTCAACAAGGCAAGGAGAAACAATGGCGCTTTGTGTATGCAGCGCTTTTAGTAAACGCTGTGCATGTTTCATTAAGTTGGTGAAGATGTTTTGGCACATTTGTGTTTTGATATTTGCATCGTTTTTGAAAGTGTTTCTCTGTTGAGAGAAAGCAGCCGCCCCCCCCCCCCCCAAGACTCTTAATCATTGATCAGTTAAAGTTGAGGAAGAGCTGAGGGAGTGCTACAGGTCAACAGACAGGGACCTGGTTCAGAGGGTCCACAGCGACCATATCGATTCCCTCTAACAGTGAATTACAGACGACATTAGGGTCAGCTCCAAAGAACAACTGAAAAGGTAGGCTCAAAGCCAACAGCTCCAGGTGTGTGTGTGTGAGTGTGTGTGCACAAATATAGCGCAGTAATTAAAAGGATGTGTTTATCTTGAATTACATGGAATACATTAACCTTGCCACCAAAGCTAATTATTGTCATTATAAGCACTTGTATTATTTCTGGGATGTGATCACACATTATGTAAACACGTCATGGAACATTAACCAGACATGGCATATTAAATATTCACTCTAATTATTGTGAATGAGTAGGACTTGTTTGCTGCCATTGTAGCATCAACCAAGACTATAACACCTCTGTTGCACCATATGTGCAATATACGTATATAAATATACCGCTGTATAATTATAATTATTACTGGCTGCTACTACTGTAATACATCTGTAAATAACTGCAATATATACTTCCGCTTTTACTACTATATCCGGGATGTTGTCACTACTTTATACATTCATCATTTGCTTTTTAAAATACTGTGTATTTTTGTAAATTGTAATTTATGTAATTTCTATTTTTATCTTTAATGTTTTAAGCATGCCTCTGCCCCAAGCTCTGAACCGGGCCTGGACATGCTTCTGTGGAAAAGGGGGTCTCGACTTATCCTGCAGCATCTCAAGCCCCTTGTGTGCAACTCCCTGGACCCCCTGCAGTTTGCATTCACACATTATCACCCGTGTAGATGAGGCCAACATCTACATGCTCCACAGACTAACACGTCACATGAGTCAGATGTGCTGGCAACACCTAACACACTATTGTTCTCATGACAGACTCCAAAGCCAAAAGGATGTATAGCCAATGGCATTAGTGTCTAATGTATTCTTAAGCAAAGCCAAGATGGGAAGATTGATTGAAGCTGATATATCCGCTGTATGTTTTATGGGAAATGTACCACGCCAAGGAGATATGGTCAAATGAAAAATACTTCTTTAAAAAGTAATAACATGCGTTTTTTCAACAGATAACAAATAGTGACCAACACAAAAGAAAAGAGCAACCAGACGGCAGAATGAAATGCGTGAAATGGAGAGTTCATTTCATCTAATTTATTTGTATTTAAATTGTAATCGTGACACCCCTAATCATTTTTGTGGTACAGAGTGATTTGACTGCCAGCTCAGTGAACACTGATACCTTTGGATGACAGGTAGCAATTATGACCTTCAATCCACAAACTATTGTCTCAAGTCTGAGACAAAAACAGATGAGTCAGTGGCATCAACTGTATTGTATTTCTGACTATTTTTGAAAGAGCAATTATAAGCAGATCAGTCAGGGGATTCAGGTTCCTATTGTATTGTGCTTCTACTGTGACATTATCTATTTTTCTCATACAACCTGTGCTGCAGATTGGATGTATAAAGAGAACTGGATACAGCATTGGAGGCGGGACCTTGTACATTCCTATGAACGTTTCTCAGTGGAGCATGAAGCAAAAATTGAGAGCAAAGGTGCCCTTATCTGGAACCATAGAGCCCTCTGTCTGAAACCAGAGCCCAGTCTGCTTTGACTGGTTAGCTGGCCGGCTCTGTTGTGATTGGTCAACTGCTTAGAGATGTCCCGCCCCATAGCCTGTCACATACAATGTTTAGGAGGACGCCAACCAAGCACACGTGTGACATAGTGATGTCATTATGTTCGGGAAGTAAACAAAGGAGTCCAATGGAGGCGTTTTAGGCAAGGGGGGGGGGGGAGTGTAGGAGAGAAATTCCCTCTGGAGAGAACAAAGTGATTATAGCCTCTGCAGACCATTTACATGCACTAAAACCTATAGAACACACTACAGGGAAGGGAAACACCCAAAAAGTATAATAGGGCCTCTTTAAGCTTTTACAATCTGACAACAGTAATGTGGTGCAGCCACGTTAGACATGTTAGCATCCTTTCTGAACAAATCTACATGTGTATGAGCATGGCCTAGTGAAAATAACAGGCGGTTCACTTCAAGGCTTAGCATAAAGGTCAGGAGACTAAAAGAAAGTCGAATTGCTGAACACACTTTAGGTCCGCTATTGACTCTGTAGATATGTACAGTGAAAGGTGTATGGAGAAGGGAAGTAAGAAGGTAGACACTCACGTCTTGAGAGCAGTGATGAGGTACATGGTCCTGGGCAGGAGCAGGAACACCTGGTCTGTGAGCACAGCCGTGATGATCTTCTTGGCTACATAGTTTGGATCCAGGATTGGCAGCAGCGTTGGCCACCTGGTGAAAACAAGAAAAAGGATTTAGACAAAATAATACAGCAATACATGGATACCACAAAATGTTGATCCTTTGAGCAGGTCCTTTTTTAGATGCTGTTTTAAAAGTGTGTGAGAAGTAGGAAGTGACAGGTCAGGCGTGAAGCATGTGTCCTGGTGCCTTCAGGGGCTGTTTGGTGGGGGAATGCAGAGAGACTAGTCTGCAAGTGTAACAGATGTAAATATGCAGTGGGGTTTATTTAATTTAATTTTGTATAATCACACAAATTCTGTGTTTTATATAATTTTATTCTGTGTTACCTGGCAAGGTCAGAGATCAGTGGGCGGAACCTCTGAAGTGTGGTCGCTGTGCTCAGGAGTTTATTGTTGTGAGGACTTCCCCCTCTATATATTGTGTCCCTCACGTTTCCTCTGCCCTCTTTGTAAATGTTCCACGGGAGAGGAGTCACTGTGAGGGAAGTTCATGTAAAACTGATCGTTTTATCTGTTGTCAGAAATTAAACAGAGATCGTCTCAACTCTACGCTGGCTCGGGTCTCGTCCATTAACAACACAACGCAGAGACCGCTTAACCACGCCGGTTACACGAGCACATTCAAAACCTGACCCCAGGACTTCTAGGAGTGTGCGTGTGTGTGTGTGTGTGTGTGTGGGGGGGGGGGGGGGGGGGGAAGAAGAAAGGCACCGTCAGCCAATGCCAGTTAAAGTGTCCCCGGAGAGGCCTGAGGCTCGTCACTCTTCTTGTCCATGCGTCCGTTTGTGTGAGTCATTAGATCAAGGTTAAAGGCTGGTACACTGAATTAACAACAAGGGTGGCCATGGCACTATGTGGGATGTGTGCATTGATAGAAAAATACGTATTGGGATCATTTTGTATTAATGTGGACCGGAGGGAGAGGGTGAAGAGCATAAGTTTCACTTTCCTTTTTTATTTCAATTCCAACTTTGGTCATGAAGAATATGTTTCTCTGTCTGTTCTTATTATAGCCTACATCCATGTTGTATTCCGCTGTATAGAAAACTGTTGGATAGTGCAAGTGCAGTCGGATTCTCAAAGCACTGCAGTCTCTTCTCCTAAATCCTTTTGAATTATCCTATCCACTATCCCTTAACCCTGTGACGTTTCACTCAGAGGTCAAGGAATAGATGATAGGGATAGACGATAGGAGCTGACTTTTGGACTATTCGACTGCAACCTGGGAAAGCACTCTGTTAGACAGGGGGGAGCCTCTCTGGTGGTTGACTAATCAGAACAGAGGCGGTGAGCTGACCAATCAGAGCACACTGGGCTCATAGGGAGGGGGGGGGGGGGCAGGAGCTCAAACAAGGCGTGTAGGACAGAGAGTGAATACACATACTATACAGAGATGCTGTATGACAAACCAATGTGATTTGGGAACATTGAACAATGTAAATCTATTCTAGTAGACCTCAACAATGGAATTATGATCAGTAGAAACGGCTAAAACATGGGGCCTTTAACTTCCAACCGGTCCATTTTAGTTTCCAACACAGCAATCTTCAGAAGAAGTTTATGGAAGTCGAGATGGAGAGGCCTTTTGTCGCTAACTAGCTTTAGCTAAGTAGCATGCAGTCTAGGCTTTACTGCAGGACTGAGGTTGCTGTTAACATTTTAAAATATGACAAGAGTCCTCTGTCCATCTACAAAGAATAACAGTCCCAGTGATTAATAAATGTCCCGGAGCCGCTGCTCAAAGTTTTCAGATAAGAACAATAGGAAAATCAGCAGAAGAAAGTAAGCGGAGGCGAGAGCAAGCATAGTATCTACTACTAACAAATTGATGTAGGCTACTCCCGGGCAACCTGAACAAATAATAGCTAATATGGCCAAAGACCTTGCTGTTAGAAACCCCTTGCAGGTCTGTAGACATTAAACGAACAGACAAAAAAAAGAAATCCCGTAAAGAGACCTACTTAGTTTGACATCCATCGAACATTCCTGTGTTGATGAAGTATGGGCACACAATGGTTGTCTTCACGCCATCTTTCCCAGTGGCTAACAGCTCCAGACCCACGGACTCTGCAAAACCTACTGCTGCAAACTTACTGGCACAGTAGTCTGCAGAGAGAAGAGGAGGGAAGCATGAGCATTTTAAAAGCAATCGTAAAACCCAGAAATACTGCTAATTCACACTCACTCCACCAATCACATGTTCCCTTTAAAGTCATTAAGAAAACACACACTCAGGTAGAAATGTAAGAACACTGTGCATTCATACTAATGTTTTATATCATACTCATAAAGATCTTCCACACTGAACCCTCAGAACATAGGGGGGTGGGTGACCGGAATTTTTTATTTTTTGGTTTAAATAAAAAGCATATCTTCACAAATTAAATCAACACAATTTAAACAATGTAGAAATGTCGTAATTTAGTCATTTTTCTTGTAGACATGTAGTAGTCAATTCTCCATGCCAATTCAATATAACAGTGAACGAATCCAGATGACGTCATGTGTCATCAACTTTAAGCCAGCCTGTTTAGATTATGGAGAAATATTCTCACAGTTTTGAATAGCCTGAAGGCTCTGAATGACATCAAATGAGTCACCTCTCCATGTGTGTGAGGCTCTGCACCTTGGTGCACAACAGTACTGTGTTTTACAAGTAGCAAACCTCTTAAGACTTTATGAACATGTTATGTGTGTGTAACCCATGGAGGTATAAAGAGAACTAGATGCAGCGTTGGAGGCGGGGCCCCGTTCAGTCCTATGAAAGTTGCTCAGTGGAGAATGAAGCCAAAGTGATCTAACTCCAGAACACATGGCACCTGGTTCTTCCAGCGAACTAACGCATCCATTGGGCCATAGAGCATGCACACTAGTGTTCTCCCTAAGCTCCGCCTCCAATCCACTATGTCATGTCTGGGCTCGGCTTAGTGAGAGGGAAAATATCCCTGAAATCAGCTATCAGAGCATTTTATAATTATTCAACTGTTAAAAGGCTATTCAAATGCAAGACTGTGAAGTTGGCTTACCAAACAAAACCATGACACTGATTTACAGATGTCTTTCTCCCGATGCAAGTAAATGGGAAAAGTCTTTAAGGGACCAATGACGACGATTGACTGACACAGAAGTTGTAGTACCACCGTTTGGCCACTGTTGATAATTTGCTTCAACGCTTGGCCCACTTCCTGGGAGCTTGATGTAACCCCACCAAGTGCAATTGACATGGAGATAGGAAAGGAGTGTGCGTGCGAGTGTGTGTTTGTTTGTGTGTGCTTGACAGTATGAAAAAAGTAGAACTGTTTAATATGTGAACAATCTGGTGTGTGTGCATTTAATTTGACGGTGAATACTTCCAACAACTTTTCTAAGACTAAAGCCAACTCCTTTGTGTTGCTTTCAACTCCATTTTAAAGCGGTGACTTAAAGGTCCTCGTTTTCAAACAGGCAGAATATGCAGAATATCAAAAAATATGTTTTACTGAGCTGATATCAGTCAGATTGTAGAGGAGATGGACAAATGGTTGATTTCAGGTCTACGGCTGTTCAACATTTAGATTACAATGTATCTGAAAATCAGTGCAGCGTATCTTCCCACCGCATCTTCTCAGTGTCTCTGGTTTCATTCAGAGGAAGTAGGAACTGAGCACAGTAAATCATGCACGTTCAAAGTAGTCATGTGACATGTTGTTTGTTACACCAGTTATTATCTTGTGCCACGGCTACATCTTTTGAATGATATAACCCAGGCAGAGTCAATATTGATAAGGCACTCTAATCTTTCTTCTGAATATGGGTGAGAGGGCGACGAGTGATTATCTTAGAGAAGTATTATTAAAGGCATTGTTATCTGGTCGCCTAATGAAGTCAGCAGATGCCTGCCAGTGCTTCTCAAACAAAGTTCAACCTAAACATATCATTAAAGAAAAACATAGGAAACAAGACTAGGACTGATCTGTACTGAAAACAAAACAAAAATATGTAGTTGCATGTCTCCACTTCCACAATTACTAAAATAGCTAGGTTTGCAGATGACTTTTGTAAAATCAACCTTTCAAAAAAAAGTTACTCATTAAAACATTATGGGTCTATTTCAAGAAAATAATTACTAAAATTGCAAACAACAATCCAAATTGGTTTCCGATGTTCTACTGTGATTAGTGATTAGTTCAGCCTTAACATGGCCATACAGCTGCACTGAAAATAATCTGATAATCAAATGTGTTTAAACTAGGGCTGTCAAACGATTACAATTTTTAATCAGATTAATCACAGTTTAAAAATTAATTAATCATGATTAATCACCATTCGAACTATGTCCAAAATATGCCATTTATTTATGTATATTGTTGTGGGAATGGAAAGATAAATGAAATAAGGCGGATATATCCATTTAACATACAGTAGGCCTATCTATGTTTATAACATTTTTCTGCGTGTCAAAATGAAAGACAGCCCACACACCTATCAATCGTCAAACCGTGGGTTCTTAATTCATTACGTGTTGATTTCTATCAACGGGGGAGTACTTCAGGAAAGTCGACAGAGGGGGGGGGGGCGGTGGCGGCGGCTAGTGGAGTACTTCGTGACCACAGAGTGTGAACGTTGTGATCAGCTGTTTTAGCGCAGTTCTCCAGTAAAGGGGGGTGAGTCTCCCTCCGCATCCGTTGTACAGACCGACGTTAACAGCAGCCCTGTCTGTGCACACGGAGACCGACTCTGTCGTCCGGTGATCTAACCACCTTCTGGAAAAGCTTCACAGGTACGTCGGTACGCAAAAGCGCTTTGTGACACAAGTGACGGTACGCATTTCAGATTACGCACATAACCTGCGTACCAGTTATGTGCACCCCTGTACTACAGCAAAAGTATTCTCCGTCGGGACTTCCTGCAACAACACCACGCCGTTATCTTGATTCTGATTGGCTAGAAGACATTATCAAAGATGTTCTATTGAGAAGACGATCACTACGTGACAAAAACCGTCGCTACTGAAATCAATCTTACTAACTGCTGTCTGTGCAATTTACTCCGCGCGAGTTGGCAGACTTTATTTTGCTTACTTTAACATCATTTTTCATGGTGGGGCTAAGCCATTTCTTGGTATGGGTGTAGCCTACCCCAGCCATACCCTGGCGCTGCCACTGGTGACAGTATGGGGCGGGCCATTCTGCACATGTGTTAATTGCGTTAAATATTTTAACGCAATTAATTGAAAAAATTAATTACCGCCGTTAACGCGATAATTTTGACAGCACTAGTTTAAACACCACCAACGTTCGGGGTCTGTTCTGAGCATTTAGATATAAACTCCCTGATGTTGAATTTATACAAAATATCACAGATTATTGGTAATGAAATGAAAATGTGACACTTTCACACAGCCATGATTAAAATAAAAGGTGCAATGTGTGACACCTGGCCACATGATAAAAATATAAGGGGCAGAATTTGACCCACAATAAAAATACACACTCAGTTATTTTATAAAAGAGTTGTCGCACACTCCTTCGTCATTTCTTCTATAAATGTAATTCTGGCTTAAAGAAAATACATTTTAAAAAAAAGACTTAACCTGTTAAGCCCTGAGCCTGTTTTTCAGGTCTCAGGCTCGAAAATGACATTCCCAGAACAAATGACCATAACTTCACTTCTAAAAGGGGTAAATTAATCATCTTTTTTCTCAACGCAATGATAAACCTGTGAGTTGGATGTAGAAGAGTCAGAATAAATATAGATTTATTTTATTTTTACCAGGCTCATTAATGGCGCATTTCCACTGCAGGGCCTCGCTCGGCTTAGTACGGTAGGCCTATAGTTAGGCATTGGTAGGCCAGGATCACTTTATGCTGCGTTTCCATTACAGTTTAGTAGCTGGGGCAGTAACTATAGTAACGCAGTGTTGGCGGAGCCGTGAGTCATCTTCAATGTGAACCACAGAAAAACAACACAGCTGTTAGCTCTTAGCCCTCAGAGCTCACAGCTCTTCATATCTGTTCAGAAACTAGACAAAAGTTAAACAAGTACAAACCACAGACTACCAGTGTCATGGTGAATACAGTCGCTGGTTTATTTACATCTGTAGGCCGTTGTTGTGAGTGTGGACGGTCGGAGCATATACTGCGTTAGCTTAGCCAAGCTCCATTTGAAAACACGCATTTTAAAGGGTTTTTCGCCTGCCGTCTGTCTGCAGACTTGTCAAAGCATTAATTCATGGTTTTTACTAACCGGTATCAGTATGTTGTTACTTCGGCATCATTTTGAAACGTGTATTACAATGAAATCACGGTCAAATATGTTCATTTTGTTGTAGTTGAAGCCCCCTTGCCAGCGATTCTCTCTCTAGTTTAGCATACTCAGCCCGGTTGTTGGCCCGGAAAGAACCTGGATTTTGGAGGGCCAGAAAAACTGTGAAACAGTACCCGTTAGCCGGAACTATCCCTAGTGGAAACGCAACCAAAAACGGGCCGGGTTTGGCACGGCACGCTTAAAGCGTGCTACCCGCTGCAGTGGAAATGTGCCATTAGACGATTCTTGTGAGACTTGTGTTTTGTTTCGGTAAAAAAAATTCAAATCGTCAGTTAGCTGAGTTTCTTCCCGTTAAGTGGGTATGACACATTAATAGGTTGTTAAATGTTAAGAAGCCCTGAGACACCGTTGTGTGAGGGAGTTAAGCACTGCTAGGGCCCAGAACAATATTCATGTTGTAATATGTTCACATTGACTTCCTGACACACTGTGAATAACCTTTTTAAACTCTGAGCAGATTAAGAAACCTGAATGGAACTTAATTATTACTGTTTTGTCATTTATGATAATTGTATTACTTCCAACACAGCCCTGGAGTTGGGACAATCACCTATCTATGTTTAGACTCAGACAAAGTTCATGGTGACTAGAACTATAATAAAAAGATAACAGATGAAAAACAAACTACAGAGTGTGCTTGTTAAAACCACTACAGACACAGAAGCAGTTTTAAGGGGTGTTCATACTGGACGTGATGCAATTTTTCGCTCGTCGCTTTACATATAAAGTCAATGAAAAGATGTGGATAGACGGTTCACTCTAACATTTGTACAGATCTGGAACATTAACTTAAAAACATCATACTGTCTACACTTTAATTACAGGATGCAACACAACATACGTAAATAGGTTTGACGTTTCATCGAGAGGCAACTGGAAGTCAGACACTGAATATTTATTGGAAGTTACGGCAGGAGAATTGACAAAGACATTCGCTGCATCAACACAAGTGACACAGCTCCTGCCTGGCCACATCTGAAGCTTTCTCACCGAGTCCCAAGTGTTTATCTAGTTCTAGATCAGTGTTTCTCAAACTTTTTCATACCAAGGAACACTTAACCAATAAAAAAACACTCGCGGACCACCTAACTCCACAAATATCCAAAACAATAGGCCGGCTTACCACTCCAACAGTTTATAACAAATGACAGCCTCGCAATGACAGCTTAACCTTCTCTGTATCGCCTCGTTCACACATTAAATCAAAAATACAACTACAGATTATATAAGCATTTCGTTCAAATGCGATCTAAAATGATCAGGTTCTACACCTCTTATGAAATGTAGACTACATTTATTACGGAGTTTATGTCCGAGCCAACAGACTCACAGATCGTTGGCTACTGAGAGATATGCAAAATACACCGCATGTAGTTTGACACAAACCTCCGCTGTGGATTTTCAAGACAAAATACAGAAAAACTATGGTCGCAGGCCCAAGTTGAACTCTCTGAGGTCTAAGCCATTTTTTCACGTGTTAGGCTCGCGTGGGCTTTTTTTGTAAAAATGCTATTAAAACATGAACCTTGGTGACCATCAGGCTGGCCTGCATGGTCTGCCTACAAAACTAAAATAAAAAAACGTTTTGCAGCCCCAACAACAGCCTCTGATCATCAACAGACTTCATGCAATGCTTAATTGGATGCATATATTAGATAATAATCTCTATCTGACACATCTAAATCTACTTCCAGCATGGATAAATGTTCATAAAAGACATCCATTGTTTGTTTTATACGCTTCGTGAAATAAAAAATAAAAACACATTGTTTTTCTAGAACAGATTACAAATGGCCTGCAAATGGTACAAACAAGTGGCAACATGTGTGACGAAGGTGTTGCGCTGGGCTATATCATGCAATCGAAACGTAAGCTTGCTGCGTTGCGGAGATATTCCCGCGAGAGTGAGGAAAACTTATTTCAAATGTGACATTTTACCAATATACTCACGGGCCACTAGGGGGCACTCACGGACCACCAGAGAAGCACTGTTCTAGATCAAACTATTCTCACACTCCCTGAAGCAATGTCACTGCTTTGAAGTCCCATCAAATAGTGAGATTGTTTCAGCACTAAAAAGTTCACTTGATTCGTATTTGATCAGCACTGATCAAATACTGTGAACTTTTTAGCCGTCACACTTTGTCAGAAAAATGTTCTAATAAACCTTTGAGTTGCAAAATGAGAACATTTGAGTTGAAAAGGGTCGAGCCAAAACACCCCGCTCACTAGACAAAGAAAGATTGGAACTGGAAAATGTTATGGATGGATCATTTAAATGTAACAATGGGGAAATCAGAAACATCCATACCTGCCAATCCATTGCAGGATATGAGTCCAGCAGAACTAGCAATGCTGACAAGATGGCCATGATTGTTGGCAATCATGGCGGGAAGGAAAGCCTTGTAGGTCTGAGCAGAGAGAGACACAAATTAAGCATGATATTTAATATAGAGACCTGAACAGGGATTTTATTGTAGAGCTCAGAGGACAATTGACTTTCACAGTACATCACTTCAATACAGGATTATTTTTGATAAATCAAAATTCAATTCAATGCTTCAACGTTGAACTTTTAACTAGATCTTTAGTTCTTCATGAAGAGACGAAATGTGCTTATAGAAGTCACATGACCGAATTTCAGTTATCTGATATGTAGTCGTGGAAGAAACAAATTAGTGGACCAAACTTTAACGCTTAACTGGATTTAATCTTTCTGGAATGTATTGATGATTCAATCAAATGTAATTATATAGTCAATGGTGTTGGAGTTCCTTGCCCTGCCTACATTTAGAACATTA
This sequence comes from Harpagifer antarcticus, assembly GCA_902827135.1. Taxonomy (NCBI): domain Eukaryota; kingdom Metazoa; phylum Chordata; class Actinopteri; order Perciformes; family Harpagiferidae; genus Harpagifer; species Harpagifer antarcticus. The sequence goes on from CADEHL010001511.1 coordinate 1,403,715, forward strand.
TTAGAAAGAAATGCTAAATGATTAAAAAAAATGAACATATCTCTACAATATTGACTGATCTGTCTCTTCATCATCAATCAGGTTAAGTCTCTGTAAGAAATAATTTGGACCCAGAGGTAAGGTGTGTGTGTATGTTGTGTCTGACTGACCCAGAAGTGAGACATGGTGTTGACCTCCATCGTCTTCTCAATCAGGGAATCAGGAGCCTCCATGAACGTCTTCCCCGTCACAATACCAGCATTGTTCACCAGAATGCTGACGTCTCCCACCTCCCGCTTCACCTGCATGCAGCACAGAAAAAGGTCAGTGATCCAATTTTGTAAAAATATACTTTCAAAGATTAGGATTAATAATATAATTAATTTGTATTAATCCCAGAGGAGAAATTCAGGTCCATGCATGAAGAAATTCCAGATATGAATTTCCTGGGCTACTTAGTAGATATTTCCATCCAAATACATCTTGCCAGGTCCATTACCAAGTTCATGATACAATATGATATGTTACAACAATACTTTAAAGAGCCCTATTATGCTCTTTGGGTTTTCCTTTCCTATGTAGGGTGTTATACAGGTGCATCTCAATTAGAAATGTATTAGACATGTTATTCATTGGGATAAACCCCTTGAGACGCACCATCTCGTTTTCAAGGGGGTCCCAAATTAGAATATCGTGGAAAGGTTTCTTGGTCTTATGTAATATTCAAATGTTCTGAGATACTGATTTTTGGGTTTTCATTAGCTGTAATCATCAAGATTAAAACAAATAAAGGCTTGAAATATTTCACTTTGTGTGTAATGAATCCATATAATATGAGTAACAGTAAATTAACTTTTCCACAATATTCAAATGTATTGAGATGCACCTGTATAGGGTTATGTGCATGTAACTGGTCTGGTCCCCCCCCCTGCCTGAAAGCCTCCATTGGACTTCTTTGTTTACTTCCGTAAATGACATCCCTAAGGAACACTTGCACTTCTATTGGCTAGCGCTCCAACACATTGTACGTGATAGGCTAAGGGGCGGGTCATCTCTAAGCGGTTGACCAATCACAACAGAGCCGGCCAGCCACCAATCAGAGCAGACTGGGCTCTGGTTTCAGACAGAGGGTGAAAAGAGGTGCTGCAGCACAGGCAGTGTGAGAACAATTAAGAGCTTTTTGAACATTAAACCATGGAGACATGTCCCAGTAGAGAAACTACATACTGATATGAACCTGAAAATAGGCTTAATCTGTCCTCTTTAAATAACTTTTTTTTTACAGCGTTTCCATATAAGACATATGCATTTTACATTTACGCTAAATAATCATGTACATGACTCACCACTCCCTGCATTTAGTCAAAACACTGAATGTTTACACAACACTCATCCCTGCCCTGCTTTAAAGACACACACACTCACACACGTGAGAAAACAACAGGGGAATAGGAGCCTGATGCCATAGGTTAACATGGGTTTATTATAACTAACAGGTGTTAGCTAACTTGGAGCAACAACAACAATGAATATTCCATAGCCTTGTTGCTAATTGGATTGGGTTGCTAATAGTAGCCAAGTAGTTAATCTCAGTTTTTGCCATTTATCTAGGTAACATGATGTGGAAAGCATAGTGGAGGACAATGATGAGGCGGAGGGGCCATATGGCACATGCGCGCCGGTGACGAGGAAACAAAGAAAATGTCGGTCCGGTCTCAGAGAGAAAGCAGCACGTGAGGAACTGATAAATGAATAGACCTTGTTTGTTTGTAGCCTTTATTTAACCAGGTGAAAGCCCCCTGAGATCAAAATAGCTCCTTTTCAAGGGTGACCTGCTTCCATCTGCCCTGCTTTGCTGCTGTAGCTGAGGCCTGCTTCCATCTGCCCTGCTTTGCTGCTGTAGCTGAGGCCTGCTTCCATCTGCCCTGCGCTGCTGTGCTGGCGTGGGAAAACGGCCCCTCTCGTGATTCTGCTGTGCCTGTTGGCTGTCTTGGACAGTGAGAAGTTCTCTCGTCATCCTGAGAAGTCGATTGGATTCCGGTCTGTTCTGCCGCTCGCAGTGGGCATCCCCTGCAAAGGATCGGGTGTGTTTCGCGAACCATTTCCAGTCGCCTTGTCTCAGCCCATCAGTTCGGCAAACTATGTTTGTCTTTTTAGCTTGTCTTCCATGATGGTTCTTCAGGACTGCTTCTTGAGCTCTAACCACACTTTCACAGACTTTGCTGGTGATTTTAAAGTAGGTGACAATGTATGTGTGTCGATTAAGAGGACAAGATGCCTGGTTTTCTTGTTATTATTGCTATCAGGAAATGTGCAACCAAACCCTGGACCTCCCAGTAGTGGTAGTCAGATCGCTACTCCTGCTGATTTTAAATCTAGGTCTGGGTTGGGTTTCATCCATTTGAATGTGCGCAGTCTTTTATCTAAATCTAAACTAGATTGTGTCCGCATCCTGGCAGACTCAACTGACACTGATGTCATTGTTTTATCAGAGACGTGGCTAAAAAAAATCTATTTCGGCCTCTGACATCTCCTTAAATGGTTACAATGTATATCGTACCGACCGACATACGAAAGGTGGTGGCGTTGCCATTTATGTGAAAAATAAGTTTTAGCCTTGAATATTGAAGTGGCAAAGGGCCAACAGGTCATGGTGGTGGGCTGTTGCAGACCTCCCTCAGCAGTCAAGGACTCTCTGTCAATTTAATTAAATGTTACTCAGATTGTAGACAGTCCTACTCGTCCTAATATAAAGTCCCCTAGTAAATCATCCTTAATGTATCTAATTTTAACTAATGTTCCCCATAAATACTCATCTTTGGGAGTATTTGCTAATGATGTGAGTGACCACTGTGTAGTTGCCACAATTAGGGACACAAAGGTCCAAAAGGGTCAAATCAAAATAGCTAAGTCTAAGTAGTATCTGTTAGTTACCACTAAAAACCTGAACAATCCTAGAACATGTTGGAAAGCCATTACATCGATATGTGGCTCTCTGTTTGATTCTGTTTCGAACTCTGTTTCTGTGAACACCACAGTCTGTGACTCTGAACAATGTGGTTTGGAAAAGCCCTTAAGTTGTTCTCCTTTTACTGTTGATGTTGTTCATGAAGCCTTAACCAAGTTAGATCCTAAGAAACCGGCTGGTCCAGACAACGTACAACCTTTCTTTTTAAAGATAGCTGCAGATTTGATTGCTCCACCTCTCACTACTCTTTTTAACCTCTCCCTCAGCACGAAGACAATTCCAAAAGTATGAAACTCAGCTTATGTCCTACCTTTACTAAAAGGAGGGGAGGCTACTTTATTAAATAAGTATAGGCCCACCTCTAAATTGTCAGTTCTGGTTAAGGTTCTTGAAAGCCTGGTGATTGAACAGGTAAAGGAGTTATGTAAACATCAGTCAGGTTTCAGAAAGCAACATAGCACCATCACTGCGACAATGAAAGTGGTGAATGATATTGCGGGTATCTTAGACAATAAGCGGAGTTGTGCAGCTCTGTTTATTGATCTTTCCAAGGCGTTCGATACCGTCGATCAGCGCATCCTGAAACAGAGGCTGGCCTGCATTGGTATATCCAACCATGCAGAGTGGGGTGGTTTGTGAACTACTCTCTGAAAGGTCCCAATGTGTTCAATTTGATGGGCTCACTTCTGAGTGGTTAAACATTACAAATGATGTACCACAAGGTTCTGTTTTAGGTCCACTATTATTCTCCATCTACATCAACAGCTTAGGTCAAAATGTGGATGGAGCAACTTTCAATTTGTATGCGGACGATACCGTGATGTATTGTGCAGGTCCCTCCATTAAGGAGTAGGGATAGGTACCGAGCCCCGGTATTAAACGGGCCCCGGGGCTAAATTATTAAAGACCGTGCATGGTACCGTTAAGCTCCGACGTTAGCGGTCTTTTTATCGGGAGGCCTACTGGAGACATGTACAAAATATATGTCACGTGTATTATTGCTACACACACATTATATTGCAGTTTTGCTGTCGCCAACTCCGTTTCTAATATTCAAAAAGACTGCAAAATGCGTCTATGATTATTTTTAGTATTTTCGATCTCTCTCCCCCGCCTGCTTGCGAGGGGGCGGGGCAGTTTACACACACGCAGCTGCTACATGCAGCAACACACACACACACACACACACACACACACACACACACACACACACACACACACACACACACGGAGGAGATGGCGGAGAGAACGCGCTCCGAGGTATGGTTAAACTTTACCCGTCTCGATGCTCGTTGCCTAAAGTGCACTAAGAGTTTAGCATGTAAGGGCGGTAACACGAGCAATTTGTCTAAACATTTAGCAAAAGTGCACCACATCCAGACGGAGGAATGCACCGGGTTCGACTGTCTTTCTAGCAGCTCTGTAGCCCCATCCACGAGTAACGTCTCCACGTCAGGTGTTATGTATGCTAGCAGCAACACACGGAGTTGTTAATGCGTTAATGATTAGAGGTAGCTAATCTAACTGAGTTATTTATTTTGTTAAAGTTTCAGCTATTCTGTTTACAGTTATGTCATCAGATTATTTAATACGATTTGTTAAAACGTTGTTGTTTCTTTTAATGTAAAAATATTATGTATTTAATTTAAATAAAAAGCAATGTTATATTTTTTCACAATTTGTTTAGTTAATTTTTTTCTCCAAAAGAACCGATAAAAGTACCGTTAAAAGACCGGACCGATAAGCGGTATCGATAAAAGTAGTAGTAGCCTACCATTAAAAACTTTAAGATACCCATCCCTATTAAGGAGGCTGTTGTTAAATTGCAGGCTGTTTTTAATATTATCCAGACGCAGCTCTCTGAACTAAAGCTTCTTTTAAATGTTGATAAAACTAAGGTAATGCTATTTTCAAAAGCTAAAAAGACACCAGTGTGACGACCCCTCCACACCACGTGGGGTGCCGTCTGGTTGTGTGTGTGTGTTTTGTGTGTGATTGCAGGTTCCAGCTGCAGCTGTCTGATGAGGCGCACCTGCCAGATGAGTTACACCTGATCAAACAGGATATAGGAGGAGCCCAGCCGGTTACCTCGGTCTCACTCATCTGGGCACTTTCTTGGCGCCAGTTTCGGGAACCTGATGCTGGTGTCTATTTAGTTGACGTGTTTAACAAATAAACGTATATTCTTACCTCTCGTCTCGCCTCCCTGCTTTATGTTACAGCCCACGAGCCGGGTTGTAACACCAGAAACCACTTTGGATATTGTTACTGCGCAAGGAAAAGTACTTGAAGTGGTTTCCTGTTATAAATACCTTGGTATCTGGCTTGACGATTTCCTCTCTTTTAAACTTCAGGTTGATAACCTGCTTAAAAAACTGAGGTTGAAGTTAGGTTTCTTTTTCATAAACAAGTCCTGTTTCTCACTTGAGGCCAGGAAAAGGCTCTGGTGATCTGCTTTATGTGAATGCACCTGCCCATTACCTGATCAAGTTAGATGCTGCGTATCACAGTGCACTGAGATTTGTTACAAATTGTAAAGCACTTACTCATCACTGTACCCTGTATGCCAGGGCAGGTTGGCCTTCACTTACTTTACGGAGGCTCAGTCACTGGTACATGTTCATTTATAAAGCCATGTTGGGTAAACTGCCATCTTACATCTGCTCTCTGATCACACAGAGAGTTGCAGGTAGCTATTGCCTGAGATCACATGATGTGGTGTTGTTACATGTGCCAAGTGCAAGGACTGACTTGTGCGCAGCTCCTCTTACATGGAACAGTCTTCAAAAATATTTGGAAATAAGCAAATTGGTTCCACTGCCTGTTTTCAAAGCTCGGATAGGTGCAATGATAATTGATACTCTTTTGTGTTATCTGTTGTTTTCTGTTCACGTTGTAACCTACTTGCTGCCATGTTGGACAGGACCACCTGGTTGAATAAAGGTTCAATAATAAATAATGGTGAGAATGCCAGACTACAGAGTCACTTCAAACAGCTGCTTGGAAATCATTACGAAATCATTAAATAAGAGAGAGGCATCAACATTGCAGTTGAGCTACAGGATTACTCCCAGACACATTCCCACATTTAAACCCACTGCAGTGGTTAGCATGTAATAAGCGCATATTCCCCTATCTACTTGTCTAGCCAGGTTTTACAAAAGCTACCAGCATGTACCTCACTCAAACAATACATACATACGTGTGCTTACAATACCTTTTTTGACAACTAGGGCAGAAACTGTGTTTTGCAGCTGCAAAGCTAGTAGTGTGTGTGTGTGTGTGTGTGTGTGTGTGTGTGTGTGTGTGTGTGTGTGTGTGTGTGTGTGTGTGTGTGTGTGTGTGTGTGTGTGTTTTTTCCGATAAACAAATGCTACAACTCCACAAACCTCCTTCTGATGCAAGTGAAAGAGCTCTGTTTAATATGTTGTCATGACAGATTGAAAGATTAGGAAAGAAATGTCACTGTTTACTATTCTTTGTATTCATGTTAAGTTATTTGAAGAGGACAGGTTAAGCCTATTTCCAGGTTCATATCAGTATTTAGCAGAGTATACTTTCTGCTTCATCATTAGAATATTTAGTTACCTAGTATGTCCTCCCTTTTTAACACAACAACTTGTCGTCTACTTAAAAGAGGCCCCATTCTGCTCGTGGGGGTTTCCCCGTTGTGTGTTCTATAGATTTGTGTGGATGTAAATGATCTGCAAAGAATCTGAAAATGAGCAGAATATTTCCTTTTTTAAATCAGTATCCCTTAAGCTTCCAGTGAGCGTAGCTGTGTGAAAATGGATCCCCTCAGACCAGACACCTGTTGGGTTTCAAGCTAGTTATGTTCATTTCCATGTCGAGATAATCTGCGGCTGTTTATTTTCAAACCAGCTCAGCCAGTTCTGACTTTTGCATATTGGTGTATTTAGTTTAGCATGAGTTGAAAAAACCTGAAGGAGCATTCAAAGGGATTCGTTTTTAAATTTGAAATGATATTGTATATCGCCATTTAGCCAAAAGAAACAGTGATATAATATTTGAAATATCACCTAACCCTCTAGATTTCAGTATCCATAATATCAATGTCAGTATCCCTAAAAGCTGTTTAGATAATCTAGCTAACCTGATGTTCTGATTTCGATGGTTTTTTTTGCAGCATCAGACTTGATGTGAGTACAACTATTTTTGTAACTGATACTAAATATTGGAAAAGGCTAACAGGCTGTAACTAGCCAGCATGGTCAGATGGTACAATGGAGATATGCTGTGTTCCAGTTGTACAGGGAAGTGGGAGTATCCGAGTTCCCAATCAGAAATGCCAACTGCCACGCCCTCTGAGGTGGGATTCCCTACTTGGAAACCTGGAGATAGCTCGCCATACCCGAGATCATGATTTAAAATGGATTCTTTGCATACTGTTTGAACATGCAGAGAACCCTTTGATAATATGCCATTTATAGCTCTTCTGTGTTATTTGTTTCACATTAAATCAACTGTGCATATGGTTCTGCTCATCTTTTATCCGTGGATATGTTGCTATGACGTTTGTATTCACAACATAAAGTAGTTATCAACCGGTATTGCTAACAATGGGTAACCCGAGATGACTGCTACTGGAACTGGGATGTGACTTATTCCCAGTTCCGACCCCGACTTCCAGTGTGTGTGTGTGTGTGTGTGTGTGTGTGTGTGTGTGTGTGTGTGTGTGTGTGTGTGTGTGTGTGTGTGTGTGTGTGTGTGTGGCCTAGCATTACTATACTTGTGGGGACCTAAATCTGTTTACACAGTCACGTGTGCGGACTCGCCTCCCTTATGGGGACAAATTGGAGGTCCCCATGAGGGAATCATTAATTATAGGGTGAAAACTTGGTTAGGTTTATGGTAAGGTTAAGGTTAAGGGTTAGGCATGTGTTGGTTATGGTTAAGGTTAGGATAAGTCTCCAGGAAATGCATGTAAGTCAATGTAATGTCCCCTGAAGTGATGTATACATGGTATGTGTGTGTGTGTGTGTGTGTGTGTGTGTAATAGTTTTCAGGAACCTTACCTGGTCTGCCACTCTGTAAACCTCCTTCTTGTTGCTGCAGTCACACACATAGTAGTGCACTCTGCTGGCTCCGCTCTCTTTAGCCAGTCTTGCCGTTTCCTTCATCCCCTCCTGGTTAATATCCCACAACACTAGCACGGTGTTGAGAGCCGCAAACTCCTGAGCCATGAGACGACCGATCCCACTGCCCGCCCCAGAGATCAGGACCACCTCTCCTTCTATGTTCTTCCTCTTCCTGGGCACAAACAGGTGGACGAAGGACTCCAGATTGTACCAGATGGACATCAGGAGGACTTGGAGGGTTTCCAGGATGAAATTCATGATGGATCTAAGAAGGAAAATACAGAGAACATACATTACATAATGAGATAGCAGGCTAAACCCAAGTCCAAGGTTTAGATATGCTTTTTTGTTAGAGATCAATATGTGAAAGTGTTTCTTTTCGAATGTTTTGCAGCAGAGAAACTGCCCTGTTGTGAGTTATGGCACATATAGACAAAGATCTCTGGTCTGTGTGGTTTTCACAGGAAGTTTGAGGGAGGCAAGCGTGTGTGGACTACACCGAATTTGGCAACATTTAAAGTAAAATGAGAAGAATTAAAACGATTAGTTTCCAAAAGCTGACATTATCTGAGCATAGAAACACGAGCCCACATATTTTACCCCACTTGCCAGAACCTGTGAGTGAGTCAATAGATTGACCACATGTGGGTCTCACATGGGAAACTGTGTCCTTGTGTGTCCTAAAGGGGCATTTTGGAGGGATATTTTACAATTTAAATTAATTCAACAATGTTTAAATGTGGCACCAAATAAAAAAATTAAATAAAAATGCCAATCCAAACATTGCTGTTGATTATGATTACCTGAACCCATATTTACATACTGTAGATGAAGAGAAACACTAACCGGCATGTTTTTCACTTAAACATCAATTGGAAAGACACAAAATAGAGCCTGGGAATGGTCCTCATTTATAACCATCCTGTTTTAAGCACTTATAAGCTTTAAACTGTCGAATGTGAGGTACAAAAAAGGGTCTATGTGTGTCTCTAATGGTCAATGAGGACAGCTATTATTTAAAATGACATTTACTTTCTAACTAAGTGGAGGTGCATGTTTGGAATTGTTATGTTAATCTACTCATACATGTATCACTTTAGCACGAGATGTAACTATTTGCATGCTTTTTTACAAATATTTTACATTCAAATTAAAATCTACTAAATTATGGATAATGAATCCATTCACTTTTAAGATGAATACAACTCAAATTAATCTCAACAAAAATTGGTTTGTTTGGTGTATTGTAACTTTCAGCGGTGGAAGAAGTACTCAGATCTTGAACTTGAGTACAAGTAGAAGTACCAGAGTGTAGGAATACTCGCCTACAAGTAAAATTCCTGCATTCAAAATGTTACTCAAGTAAAAGTAGAAAAGTATTAGGATCAAAATATAGTTAAAGTACCAAAAGTAAAAGCAGTGATTGTGCAGATTGGTCCATTTCAGAATAATATATGATATGTGTGGAGGAAACTTCTGTGTATCAATGCAGTAGGAGTCACCGACTCAGGAAGGAGACACGGTAGAGCAGGAGCTTTTGATGTCAAACACTGATGGTTTATTTGGAGTTACGGCCGGAGAGATTCACATCACAAGTCACAGCAGTCACGGTGAGACTGCACGGGAGAGTTGCCACGTCAATTCTAAAGAACTCTACCTCAGACCCATGTATTTAGCTAGTTCTGAGAGCATCATCAACATGCTGCATAACAACATATAACCATAACACCTCTATCAGCTAACAGGCAGGAACAGGGAGACAGAACACTGAGAGCACAGCAGCCAAGGTTACGAGGTGCGTGTGCTCAGTCAGGACAGTTTGAACTGATACACTGGGTCAAAGTTATGGGCCTTGGAAAATATTCCACAACAATATGGTTTATAATTATTGATCATTAAAGTGTTCTCAAAGCTGGTAAAGGTGCAGCTTGTTTGAATGACTGTGTATGCTGCAGGGTAGCTGGTAAATTTACTCCAGGTGGAACTAAAGTCTGATTTAAGACTTGATTATATTTCACATCATTCATCCAAATCCAAAAAGTAACTAAAGGTATTAAATAAATGTAGTGGAGTAAAAGTACACCATTTACCTCTGAACTGTAGTGGAGTAGAAGTACAAAGTAGCAAATATTTGAAATGCTCAAGTAAAGTGCAACCTGGTTATCAATGAATGACTTCAGCACAAGCTTTAGCTATTTGCATGTTTTTTTTGTGGAATAATATCGCGTGCGAATTAAGACGCTGGATTGTCAAAATCATGCGCTGTGTGTTCTGAAGGGTTGCCTAACCCGGATAATACACTTTCCTTTCAAATACAATACTAGTTATCACTGAGCAATAAACTAAAGACAAATAGCGACTTTTTGTAAAGAAAGCGGAAAGTGGCAGATAGGACAGAGCTTAATAAAGCATTTATTCGACAGGAGAGTCTAATGTACCTGCTGTGAGCTCCCAGCGAGAGTTGGAGGTAAATAAGAGAGACTTTGCTTACCGCACAGGCGTCCGTTACACAACCACTGCTGTCTCACAGTTCCTCCGTGTCCCGCCCTCTCTGTCTGTCACAGTATGGCCCATTCCCAAACCACGCCCTACACCCTACCCCTACACACTCCCCCTCTGTGACGGAGTGAACTCCGTGGAGTGACACCATGGGCCCTTCTCACTTCGGTTAAATGGATTCCTTGCGTCTCTCACTTGCGTCGTTTCCCTGCGACTAGTCCCTCCCACCAGGGAAGCATGGAGAGATGCAAGGAAACCACGAGAAGCAGGGAAATGAGTTATAAGAGCAATGGGACGTCCTTTCCCCCGGAGCTGATCGTCTGACAGCAGCCAGCTCTGTCCCCGTTATTTCCACACACACCCCCGCCTCTGTTAGTACACATTTACTGACACAAACATTTGTATCATCTGTTGTAGACCCAAATAAATAAAATAAAATAAGAACTAATTCTTAAAAAAGATAAACGCCATTCTTAAAATGTATAAACGAACAATAGTTGGATTAATATTGATTAGAGTGCACAATAGAAATAAAATAATTGAGAGAAGAAAAAGAGATATGTTATCTATCAAAACCCAGTTAGATTAACATTCATTGGATTGCACACTTTGTTTGTTTGTTTGGATATGTAGCACATTAACATTTTAAATAGCACTTAATGACTGACTGAATGGAAATGACAATAAATGAAAATGTAAAACGATAAAAGCGATCATGAAAATGTTTCCAAAAAATGAATAAAATGATTTTTGCACCACTTTGTTGTTCAGATATATCACATATTTGTAACTAAATGATCATGAATTGAAACAAAACACGGTATAAACCATAGACTGTATATATAAATGGACGTAGGGTCCGTGACGTCACCCATAGGATTCTGCAGAGTTGCCGTGAAGCCCTAAGTTGGCGGAGTCGGCTACTAACGGCTCGACAGTGACGTAAGAGTCCGGCAAAGAGGCGGAGCTGAGGCGGGACAGGGCGGGACCTGCTGCCAACGAGCGTGACGTTCCAGACCTAGCTCAGGCTAAGAAGCTAAGCTAACATGCTCTCAGTATTAAGCTAACAACCTATGCTAACAACACAGTCTATGCTAACAACCCAGCTTGCAGTCTCAGCTCCTCCTCCTGCGTGGCACTTTGGTTTTTGATAAAACAGTGTAGTTCCACTCTATAAACGTTACATTCATAATCAAACGAGACAATCTGCAAGATAATTAGCTATTTGGTATTATTCTTAATGCTTGTCATTCACACGTTAATAAAATAAAATAAGTACCGATACATAGCAGAATAATTGTGGCGGTGTTCAGCTTAATAAACCTTGCTCAACATAATTTATTTAGCTAATACTACAGCGGGCTACAGGCGAACCAAGTCTGCGTTTCGATGCATTCCTTGATCTCCAGTTATAACGCCGGACTCCACCGCTGGCCGAAGCTAACGGAGCCCCAGGGGGCTAGCTACGGCCGCCGGGACCTATGGACGGGACGCGCTAGCAAGCTAGCCCTCTGCAGCCCCGTTAGCTTCGGCGGCGTGGACTCCGGCGGCCCCACTGGGATAATTGGGTCCCCTTTCCACATTTGCTCCCGTTTAGCATTATGGGCATCATAGCCATATATATATAAAAGTCTTACCCAAGGCTGAATCATAAACTAAACTGTATATATGTATAAAGGGTTACGTCCTTAGCTGACTAATAAGCTACATAACAAGCTAAGCTAACAAGCACACAAACACCTGCTAACGGGGTTAACATGTATAATATTATCATTTTACTCACCGAAAAAAGCTGAAAGTAGACTTCTTGGAAGTTCTGTTAGTACATTCAAGCGCACAGCACGATTATCGATTAACGATTATCTGGTATTTGTAACAATATTCCCTAACAGGCACGATCACCATGAACACAGCTAAAGGGTCAAGTACAGTAACTACATGGTTGTAGCCTAGCAGAGTGGACAAGTTGCTGTTAGCTGACAGTGAGGCACGTATCTGTCAATCAACGTGACCACGCCCTAATGTGTGCACAAACTTTAAGACCTAATATAAATAAAAGGGTCGCGTTAGAAAACAATTCACTCACAGATCCATAATCATGAAGGTGGAATCTAACTATATCGATAATAAAAATGTATGGAGCCAGGGGGAGAAACATGTTTTTTTCTGCTGTAAAGTTGGGCATTTTAACATGGGGTCTATGGAAATTGCTCCTTTCTGCAGCCATCGCCTATCGGCCAATATATGAACTGCAGTGTGTGGCACTTCCGTATTGGCTTCACGGCTCTACCCCACAGTTTGCCGCTTGGTATAAACTGAGGAGTGACTCCCGTGAGGTGCATGTATTTTCTTCACTCCGCTGGGAAACTGCTCTCATGTCAAGAAGCATCAGATCAGTGCATGCACTGCATCGTCCAATCAGTGAGCGATACACAGTAAGGGGGTGGGGCGAGTGTCTGAGGATTTCATCGAAGGATGGTCTGGTGGTTCATCGGTTATAGCTCCTCCATTATCGCTCCTCGCTCCTCGGTCCTCGGTCCTCCGGCAAAAATAAGGCCATTGGGACGCTACTCAAGATGGCGCAGACAAATCAACTTCCGGTGAGACCGAGGAGCGAGGAAATGAAAAATACGAGAAGTGAGAAGGACCCCATGGATGTATAATAGAGTGACACTCGCAGCTAATGAGGCTCCCTCCTGTCAGATGGAGGGAGTAAATACAGCGGCAAGCTTTGTGACAAACTCCCCTCTCTCTGGCAGAAACAGGAAATGCCGTAACTGTTGTAACAACGTAACTTTTTTGTTTGTTGTTAACTTCACCAGCTATAACATAATGAGACCTTGTTTCTCATCGTTGCGTGAGACATTATATTCAGCAGAAGCCTCCATGTTTGCAGTCAGCCAAAGTAGTTTGTAAGCATCATCTTTAACTGGTTGTAACCGTTGTAACCTTGTAACGGACAGAAAAAACACACGACCACATCACACTGAGTTTGGCCTGGAGAACTGACCGTTTATTTGTATCTGTGCATGCTCATTAACATCACCACGTTTCTTTCACTCTCAGGCACGCTCTGATGATGTTATACAACATGACTTTGTTCTTATGCAAATATGCTTAACACCCTGGTCTTGCTGGTAAACCAGCATGGTCTTGTTGGTGAAGCTGGTACACCCTCTGTTTATATTATGTATATATTTATGAATTGTCTGTTTTGTGTATTATTAAATTAACTTTTGTATATTATGTATTGCTCAAACTATTTAAAATAAAGTTTTAACCATCAACTAGTTGTTAATGAACATGCATATTAGCAGTATATTGGCACTTTATTAGTCATTATAAAACACTTCATGCCTTAGTCTACATGATGTGGTGCCACGTGATAGGACATAATTCACCGTGTGTTTGGTGTGTGTTGCAACCCGGACCCGTTAGTGAGGGCACCGGGGTTGTTGTTCATTCTTGCTAGCATGACATGCAGTAGCAGCAAGTGTACTCATCTCTTGTGATCCAATTTATAATAAAGTGTGGAGTTCCATATTTAACACTAGTGATGGCGAGATGAAGCTTTGAAGCTTTCCAGCCAATTGGTTCGCAAAAGGGTTCATCTCATGAGGCTTCATCACGGGCTTCATTTGAACACAAACCCCCTGTTGGTCAAAGTGTGTAAAACAGGCAGATTTGACATCTCAACAGTGTGCTCTATCTCATACCGAGTTCCCAATGAGTAAAGCCTTAGAATAACTCTAAACAACGAATATAAAATCATATTTTCATGTTAACAATATTATATTTATTCCAGTTTAATGATTGCGATTGAAAAGCAAGGAGGCTGGTAAACATTGCAAAGAGGGATTTGTATTCCTTTATAATATTCATAAACTTAACCATGTTGTAGCCTGAGAAAGGCTAAACCATATCAAAGAATACATTTATTAATTATCTCATTTAGCTGTAGCTTTTATAAACAACAAAAAATACGTATTGTTCAGTCGTTGAACCAGGGACCCTGCAGTCATGAGTCAACCGCTTTCCAGCTGAGCCACAGCACACACACTAAAGCTCCCTGAAAACACTGCAACATATTTATTCCTCTATTTATTCATTTATTTATTCATGTTTTTATTCCTACATTTATGTATGCTTGTATCTATTTATACTTATGACATGTTCCGACCTCTATATAAGTGAGGGTCTGAGCTCTCTTGACTCCATCGTGTCACCGGGCCCGGGTACAGGAGGGGTAATATGGTTCTTATTATACATCCATGAGCGTTGTGGTTCAACAGTTCAACCGATCTGAATCGCTTCCTGAAGCAGTCACGTGGTATCGACAGGCAGCGAGGCTTCGTTTGTCATAGATGACGTCACTGGCACAAAACGATACAAGCCTCGATACATGCTTCACAAAAAAATTCGGGGATTACTCGACACACGCTCCGAAGCCTCGGCGCAATACGTAACATCACTACTTAACACACCGCTTCCGACTCCCATTCATCGGCTCTACACTGGTGACCCTGACGTTTTCGAGAAAGTTTCCGAAGACTCAATGAACATGGCTAATCGCGATGTTTTTGTAAAGCTGCCGGAGTTTTGGGAACATGCCGCTGCGGCGTGGTTTGCACATGTGGAGGCGCACTTCGCCTGCCGACAAGTCTGTGATGGGGATTTGAAATACTACCATGTAGTAGCAGCGCTGGGAAGCTCCACGTCATCCAGGTTGGTGGGATTTATCGCTGACCCCCCACACCATGGCAAATATGAGATGATTAAAGCCCCTCTCCTTAAAGGGAGGCAATCCTCATGACACGCATTTTTAAATAATTATCATCCGATAAAACAGACCAGTCTCTGCCAGTCTTTTTTTTTTTTTTTTTTATCCGATGACGTTATCAGTGATTTTAAGCTGATTAATTACCGAAATAACATCAACCCTGTGTGCGGCGCCATTTTGACGAGTCACATGACTTATTTTACCGGAAGTGACGTGAACTAGGCGTTTGGTGTCGAGGACTAATTGACGTATGTGCTTTGTTCATGTTGTTTACTTGTATCGTGAAACATTGCCACAATTCGGATAGGAACAATCCACTATATCATAGGAAGTACGTTCGGAGGCAGTGGCTAGGGAAATGTGCTCGGCCCGAACCGAAAGATCCACAGGCGCATGTATGCAGCGAACATTTCAAGTTTCCGGACGACTACTCTGAGAGTATGATGAAACATAAAATGGGATTTATTAATCAACCATTACTTAATGGGGATGCAGTGCCATCGGGCGCCGTAAGGGGGTGAAAAGTTAGGACGATTCTAAGGGCCCGTGACTGTCAAGGGCCCCAAAATGTTCAGAACATTAAGAAAAAAAAATTAAGTAACCTTTAATCAATAATTAACATTAATAGAACGTTATATTGATAAATTACTCACTAAACTTACGATTCATTTAACTTATTTTCTTCCAAAAGTTAATTACCCAAAGCCTCTGTACACCCCCTTCTATTTACATGTAATGGTTTTGGTCCTGCCTCCAAAGTGCGGCACCAGCACTTGCAGAGAGTGAAAGTATGTGAGGAGGGATGCTAGTACTTAGCCTACATACGTGTGTTGTACCATGTTTCAACGACCAACAAAGTCAGGCTCTAAGAAAAGAAGAGAAAGGAGAGAAAGACAAGAGAGAGGGACTAAAGGGCGACAGTATGTCACCCAGTTTTTCACAAGAAAAGGTGGGTGTGGTCCATGAGTGGTGGAAATTATTCTGTTAGCTAATGTTTTTTTGTTTACTAAGCTGACATTAAGTACTGTTAATATCTTTACAGAAAATTCAGAGGTCTTTCATTTCACTGCTCTTTTAGCTGACATTTAAAGGTAGGGTAGGTAATTCACTTCAGAAACACTTTTTGTTATATTCCATGGAATGCTCTTAACATCCCGATAGCAATGAATATATGAAATGCTTTGACAATAAATTCATACAAAAATGTCATCTGTGGAAGCTGTAAAAAGCACGACCAATCATCTGAGCCGGCTAAAGTAACTGGATGGCCTACCTGCCTGTCAGCCATCCATCTGTGCACAAACTTATCTCGTGCCCTCATTGGTCATGTGCGCGTTCGTGTGTGTTGGAGGAGGGGCTCTGTGAGGAAGTCTGAAGGAAGGGGCAGATTTTTTCTAGCGCACTCGAGCTGGTTTCTCCATTCTTACCTACCTACCTTTAATAAATGCAGGCACATTTTTAGCGCCTATTCATACTAAATCAGTTGTCCCTCCCCCTGGTGCCAGGTCCAACAGATCCATCTTTAGGCTCAGCAGCCCTGTCCCCCCATAAGGCTGAACCTGAACCAGCTTTTCTCCCAACTGAAGGAGGTGAGCAGCATTGTGTTGAATGACATGCCACTTAACATATCTGAAGGGAGACTGGAATACAATATATATATAACAAAAAGCTAACATCTAATTGAAATTATACATTTCAAACACAGTATATTCCCACATAGCCAATGATCTATATAAAACAAAAAACTGCTTTTAGTCTATTTAGGATGATGGACAGTTTGAAGCATTGAGTGATCAGTCTGTAAACAAAATGTTAATCACAGACATTTTGGTTATGATATTAATACTAATGTTATTATATTAAAGCAGGGGTGGGGAACCTCCGGCCCCCGGGCCGTATACGGACCGCTAGACCATTTGGTACGGCCCTCGAGGTAATTTATAAACAAAGTGGCCTGTGCCTGGTGGTGGGGCCCAATGTGATATATTTTCATGGGGCCCAAAATCCCTGGCGGCGCCCCTGCCTGGCCATCGGTCTTTCTGGTGTCATCACTGACCAGGACACCAGTTTGGCCAGTTGAGAAATCGCCTTCTGCAAGGGTGAAGCGACGGAGAACCAGAAGTAGTGCTAGGAGTAAGAAAAAGGTAAGGTATGTTATGGCGCATTTCCACTGCAGCGGGTAGCCCCGTTTAAACGTCTTTTAGCGTCCTTAAGCGGCCAGGCCCGTTTTTGGTGGCCTTTCCATATAGCGGGTACTTTTTCCCAGTTTTTCCGGCCCCATAAAATCGTGGTTCTAGGGCCAGGGACAACGAGGCTGAGTATGCTAAACTAGAGAGAGAATCACTAGCAAGGGTGGTACTACATGCATACATAACTAGTAACCTAAATTGGGGTTGTATTGTTTGCCTGTAGTTGGCCTTTTAATTAATAAAATATTTGAATTTGAAGTTTTGTAGATAGGGATCTTTTGGAATTATCTAGTCTTTGTAATTGTCCGGCGACGTTTCTCAGACTGTCCAGACTGAATCAGTAAATGTTCTAAAATGTTTGCTGGGGCCCTGACAATACATTAGCCGACAGGAATGTCAGTATTGCCATAATTTAGGCCTGATGACTAGTGAGACAAGCTTCCCTTTTCCTTTTGCCTTCAATGATAGTAAAAGTTTCAGCTGAAAGTTAGGGACAACTTTAATAGATGATTCAGGAATTTGTCTCCATTGTGACATGCAAAGAAGTTGTTCTGTTCCCTTTCCATTGGTCAAGTAAGTGTTATGTTTTAACCTGTTAAACCCCGAGCCTGTTTTTCAGGTTTCAGGCTCGAAAATGACATTCCCAGAATAAATGACTATAACTTCACTTCTAAAAGGTTTATATGAATAATATTTGATATCAAAGCAAGGTTACATCTGTGAGTTGGATATAGAAGTGTCAGAATCAATATAGATTTTTCTGTGTCAGAGTAAATTCAGATGGAACATAGCAAAAAAATGTAAATTCCTGTCTCCGCCTAAAGAAAACCCATTACATATAGTGAAGACCACCCTTGAATGATGGGTTAGTAGCCTAAAAGCTTTAGGAATCCAAAGTATAACATATAATAAGTACCCTGTATCAAGATTGAGGCAAAACAAGTGACATTTGACCTTTTTAGAGAGGTTTATGAAAATAAAGTCCAGGCGGAATAAGCTTTGGGCACATTTGGGCACATTTGGTTCCATCAGTGCCATTTGACCTTTTTCAGGTACCAGACTATAAAAATCATTGTATTACATTCAATCATCACTATAGGTATTCATTCCACCCAAAACAAAACAAAAAAATATTTAAAAAATAAATACATATTTTTTTTAAATATATATTTTTTTAAATATTTGTTTGTGTGGGAGTGTGTGTAGATGTGTGTGTAAGTGTAGGTGTGTGTGTGGGTATGTATGTGTAAGTGTAGGTGTGTGGGTGTGTGTAGGTGTGCAAGTGTAGCTGTGTGGGTATGTGTAGCTGTGTGTGTGTGTATGTAACTGTACCAACACACTATACAATAAAACTACACTGTAGGTCAGTGTGTGTAGGTGTACTTGCACAATAAAAAAAAACGGAAACATAGGTAACATTTGACTCCAACTGGGGCAGATTTATTTCAAACATTTTACCAACACTATAGGCATGTAAAAACAAACATTTTACCAACGTACTATACAATAAAATCACACTAGGTATATAACATTTTTTAAATAAACACTCGCAAACGTTATACCTACCTGAACTTTATACCTACCTGAATGTTCCAGTATTTAGGTCGTGCCACTCCCTGAAACAGTTCTTTTTGGTAGTGAAGCACAGAGGGACCTGGCACTTCCTGCAGTACACGGGTGTCTTCACCCTTTTGAGTCCAGCATCTAGGCACCTCCTGCAGTTCTTCCTGACCTTGGTGGCATCTTCCCCATAATACTCGGGCATGCATGTGAGTGGTGGTGGAGGAGGGGGTGGTGGTGCAGGCCCTTCAGCAAACTCCAACAATTCTGCAGCAAGCTGCTCCCTGAAAGTCTTCTGGGTGTGTGTCTTTGTCCTGCTGGGGTCACTCCTCATCTAACACATGTGGAAAAACAAAGAGATTAGATTAATTCACTGGCTTAAACTTATAGGATAATATTGGACTATAAATGAATAATATTACACCAAATAAATAAGTAAACACATGTATATTCATTCACTGGCCATTCATTTAGAAAATGTAACTCCAAAAAGACAAGTAACACTATTTAGCATTTTGCCTAATCATTTTTTGTAGCTTCTTGGCTAAGCTAACACTGTGATGCAGTTTTACCAAACACAAAAGTAATATATAAAAAGGATAATATTGGACTATAAATGAATAATATTACACCAAATAAATAAGTAAACCCATGTATATTCATTCACTGGCCATTCATTTAGAAAATGTAACTCCAAAAAGACAAGTAACACTATTTAGCATTTAGCATCATTTAGCATTTAGCATCATTCCTGTAGCTTCTTGGCTAAGCTAGCACTGTGACGCAGTTCCACCAAACACATAAGTAATATATAAAAACGGAGAGATTACATACCTTTCCCGTGGTGGAAGTTCAACATCCGAGTCACTACTGTCTGGATCCAGGTCTGGCTGGAGGAGATCTTCATCATCCGAAGAAGAGTCATCTGGTATGATCATAGCTCCACTATCGTCAGCTAGCATCTCTAGCACCAGCTCGGTGGTGAAGCTCTCCCTTCTGGCTGCCATTATTTGCTAAAATGGAAAGAGGATACACAAGAAAAATATCTAAAAGCAAAGAAATCAACGTCCTTGAAATGTGCTCTGTTACCTGTTACCTGCTATCGTCGCTGCGTGCTGTGGTGCTGTGGTGCTGTCCTGCTGCGTGTGCTCTGTTGTGGCTCCTGCTGCGGTGCAGTGCTCTGTGGAGCCTGCTGCGTAATGCGTAATGGAGGCGGAGCAGGCGTAGTTTATACTACGCAGGATCATATCTTTGGAACCCATTGGTCGATTTGGGTGATTGACACCTTTTCTGAACCGTTAGAGCCAATAGAATCGAGTGACAGTTAGTAAGTCCCGCTAAACACTTACGTCAAGTAGAGAGAGGTTTGCGTAAACAGCATGTGAGACAGCATTAGCTTGGGACTGCGAAACTTTATACCTACTCTGCTGCCATGAATGTAATGATAGATTATCAGGAACAATTCTAAAGTGACTAAGAGACATTGGATTAACCTTGAGGAGCGTTTTTATTCCCTTGAACACGAGCTTTGATCACAAAACAGCAACGGTAAGACATAATTATTGTTATGTTTTTAAAAATTGTTGTTTTTTTTCTTCTCTGTTCTGGCTGCTAGCTCAGTGAGTTTGTGTCCTACAGGGATGATACTTATAACAAAATAATCTGTGGAGTATCAGCTTTCCAGATGATATGTAGTTTGTGCAGAAAATATTAAGTTTTAAAGATCGTTTTTGCTAGTTAGCACTGGAAGTAGCATCTGCCCGTTTTAGCTAAGGGCTAATGCTAACGCTTCTTGTGAGACTTGTGTTTTGTTTCAGTAAAAATGGTTCGTATCGTCAGTTAGCTGAGATTCTTCTCGTTAATCTGGTATAACACATTAATAGGATTTTAAATATTAAAATGCCCTGAGACACAGTGTCGTGAAAAAAAAAACGGGGTCCCCGCCGGCGGGGACCTTGGGGCTTAACAGGTTAAAGGAGTGTAGACTGTAATGGTGAATTGAGGTGGGGTGTTTTTTTTAGGGGGGGTGGGGGGCAGATGATATCGCATGACAGCATCTTGTTACATATATTGCATTGATCTTCTCTGTATCTAGATTGTGCCATTACATTTATTATGTTATTTGCACTTACAGATATGTCAGTGCAGACCAACATGGATCAAATGATACGTGCCATTGCAGTGGACCACACCTATTCATCAAACTCGAAGAAGGATGCAAGTGCATCAACGCAACCACAACCATCTCCTGTGTCAAGTGCAGCTCAATCTTTCACCAGTCCTGCAGAGGTAAGTCGTTAGCCTAATAGCATAATTGCCCAAGTCATATTTGAATGTTTTTGGAAAACAAGGAAAAGTGCCCTGCAAAAATGCCTAAGTCAAAGCGATGACTTAGGCAGATAGTGATTTTGGACTCTAAAATGCATTCTGATAGGCTGTGGACATAGGCAATAAGGCAGGGTGATGCAGCAGTGGTAGGAGAGTAAAGTTAGGCAGATATCACAATTTGGCCAAAAAATTACTTAGGCAATTATGCTATTAGGCTAACGAAGTGCTTAATGGACTTCTCAGAATGACAACCTGATAGGAGTGTTCAACATTTTCGTCAATACTTTTGAACTCCTTCAGTGTATCAAGATAGGTATTGATGCTATGTTTGATAATAGACCATGGCTTGGGCTATACAGTACTGTTCAAAATTAGAACACTTGGAAAATTCATAAAGTATTCATAATTTGGGGCTGCAGCTTGAGTATATTACATTGTATTACCTACAACTTCTAAATATCCAAATTAAAATTTAAGCGACAAAATTAAAATATCACAATTTCAAAATATCATTAAAATGGGATTTCATAAAATCTTTTAGGTTTTTCACGAAAAATTACTTTAACAATAATCTATGAATGAATTTTCCAAGTGTTCTAATAATTTTGAACAGTACTGTATGTACTGCCATGTGAATTTCTGGTACATAACATGCATGGAGTGACAAAAAATGAGTCATAGTGGACATGAGAGTGGGACATTTGGATTAACCCCTTGTGGTCTACATGCTTTGTGTATCAAGCTGCACAATGCACAACCAGTTGATGTCAGTTACGATGAAATAATCAACAAAAGTCAATCAAGAGTTTCTTGAATTCAATTGGATTTTATTAAGTATCACAAAAAAAACATGTCCTCGGAATTTTGCTAATTTCACACTCTTATTCTTACAGATCTCCACCCCGGGCAACATAAGTCCTCTAGTCGCACCAGAGGCTGAACGTCAAATAGATGAGGAGATATTTACCCTGGATGACAGTTTTGAGATGGAGGATGACGCAAAGGATTTGGGTGTTGGTAACCTGCTGTTGTCTGCAGCCATCTTGTTTTCAGGTAATACATATGCTAGGATGCAAGACATCTCAGATTATTTGAAACTCCCCATCCTCTGTAAAAGCCAGTTCTACGCCTTGCAGAAACGCTACCTCTTTCCTGTTATTAATGAGACGTGGATATCATGTCAGATTGGTGTTCTTGATGGCTTGAGCAGGGAGCCCAAAATTGTTTTATCTGGTGATGGTCGTTGTGACAGTCCTGGTCACTCTGCGAAGTATGGGACATATTCCCTTATGGATGTAGATACTGGCAGGGCCGGACTGGGACAATAAGTCAGGCCGGGAATTATACACCCTGCCAGGCCACTACCAGTTTTCTTTTGTGCCATTTTCCTGGATTTATTTGTCAATATTTACAGCGTTGCTGCCCATAGTGATAGCCCTAAACTTTAAATCTACTACCTCAGAATAAACATATGGACATGGGTTACTATGGCGTTTTAACCCTGAGGTGCTGGCCCCGTCACGCAGTGGCACCTTCCCTGGTAGAGGCATGCCACCTAGCAGAGGCTCCGGGGGCCGACGACAACGTCAAAAACGGCTAGCGGCTAACGGCTAACAGCTAACGGCGACAGCTAACGGCTAGCAGCTAACGACGACTGACAGCTAACGGCTAGCAGCTAACGGCTGACTTCATCCATCTGTTAACATCGAACTGTTAACCCTTTTTTTCCAGTGCCTGAGAGGAGGTTCGACCAGTCGGTCGACCTCGTGTGGAGCCTCTTGCTGTTTCACCACCTCGACAGCGGTTTCGGAGGTCGCCCACGCTTTCAACGGCGCCTGGGTGGCGCACTCTGGACCACGTCTCCCCTCGCCTCGACAGTTTCGGACGTTGCCAACGCTTTCATCGGCGCCTGGGTGGCGCACTTCTTGACCCCGTCTGGCCTCTCCCCTGTCCAAGGCTCTTTCCTCCCGGGGATACTGCTCCTTCCTCCCGGGGATACTGCTCCTGCCTCCCGGGGATACCGCTCCTTCCTCCCGAGGACTTCGTGCCCGCTGCCGCTGTGACCTCGCCTGTGGCCGGGCAGCGCTCCTTCCTGCTGGGGACCACAGGGATATTCACGCCCGTCCCCACGTCGCAGCCCAGCGACCCAGCTTTCTACGGTTAGCGGATGTTGTTTTCATTCGCCTCAATGCCTACGGTGGCCCCCAGCAGCCCCCTTACGACGGCCTGTTCCCCCACCCACGATGGGGATGCCCTCGCCCTCGTTGGGGCCCCGGCCCGCTCCTGCGGCCCGCTCCTGCGGCCCCCTTCGGACGGCCCGTTCCATGGCCCGGCCCTCGCCTGCGGCCCCACCCTCCTCGGCACCTGTGGTGCTTCCTCCCGGACGCGAGGATTGTGTCCATGTTTGAATTCTGGGGGAGCTTGTGTAGTGATCACTGATTGACATAATTCACTCATGGAACTACGGGTTGGGGGTATTGTTCCGCACGGACACATATGTTGACTGTACCTACTCTGTGCCCTCCTTTCTTCTTCCCTTCTCTTCCCGGGCCTGAAGCCGACTACATGTGTGTTTCTGCTGCTCAATAAAGCCAACTTTGTACCTTCGTTACACCGACTCCCGTCTCTCTGCACTACAACGTATATATATGAAGCAGAACAGAGTTGAATGAACTGTTCATACATTCAGTCAAACTAGAAGCTTTTACAGGTTTAAATTTGAATATTCTGTCTCTCGAAAAACATTAGTTAAATGTCAAATCTTTTAAGTCAATGCAACATTATTTAAAACTTATTTGCAATTATGAAAAACTAAAACATTGCACTTCTCCATGACAACTAAACAAACCATAAGATTGTTGTACGATGTTGAAATCTCCAGAAAAAGCAAGTTAATGAACCCTGGAGTTTCAGATCCAAGAGAGCATGTTGACAGAAATACAAAGTGTACTCACTGAGGACGAAGAAGATCAAACTGTGGCAGACGTTCATGTTCGAGTCTCTGATGAACGCTGCCTCTCTTTCTTCTTCACCGGCAAACCAACACGTTTTCACTTCTCTAAACGATGAAGTCCCTGCTTAAAATAAAACACTCACAGCTTGACTCTCCTCTCTAACACCTGCATGTGTATCACCTATGGTTCCACTTTAAAACTTTGCAATTTAATGCAGTAAAATAATATATTTTGGTTTTAACATTTACATTATTAAATGTTAAGTCTGTGGAAAAGTGTACTTTGTTTTAAGCCAAAAAAACATATTGTGAAACACATTTCAGAAATGTTTTATTTTGATCCCGAGGAAAGTATCCAGAGTACAGAGCAGGAAGAGGTCGAATAGAAAATACAATATAAAAAATGTTATTCCATAAAAATGGTACAAGTCCAAATATATATATACAGTTTAAAACAATACAAGCAAGTCATAAGGATTATACATATGTGCGAGTGGCATCTTGTATCCCGTACTGACCACATCACCTGGTTGAAGTAGGCTAATATAGTTTCATATCTATTTATTTATATTCCGATATAATTAAACATTTCTGTAAATCAAGTCTGTAACCCTTCGATGCACGAGTGACACTACACTCTAAATGGGTCTAAAAGGACCTGTATTAGAATAATATGTGTTTTTATGCGATTTTTGTCATTTTGGTTAAGAAAAATCACTTGTATAATATTTAGTATTATATTTTGGTTCACATTAGAAATTTATAATTTTAGAAATCTTTTTTATTTTGAACAAATTGTCCCAAAGATTTCCGCTATTCTGAGACCCTCACAGTATTCCAGTCCCTTTTCAAAACTCATCTCTTCTCCTCTTGTCTACTCATAGCCCCCCGCCCATCAATCCATGCCGGTTGATCAAGTTTGATAGTCCTATACCCCCCACCCTAACCTTCCCTTATATTGTAAAGCGATTTTGAGTCCTTGAAAAGCCCTATACAAATATAATGTATTATTATTATACTGACAGGTATCAGATCTTGCTGTGTAAAATAATCTTCCTGAGAGGTGTCACTTGTGATGTAGTCTGTGTGGTCTACAGTGAATGTATTCCTGACAGCAACAGGTGATAAGAATCAAAGGTTCCCAGAGGATCCCATAGAAAATGCATGCGGGTCATTTTTGACCCACTTATGGAAGCTTGGGGTAGTAATACAAAAACTACAATTTCTTAAAATGTAAATTTAAAATGTGAATGGCATGATATCCAAAACATGTTTTTTGAGGAATGGCTGGAATATGAAATGATAAAAAAATGTAATTACAAAGAAGATACTTCAAGAAAACCACCTCACCGGGTCCAAAAAAACCCACTTATGCAGTCAACTGTAATTTGAAGGAAAATACCTAATGCTAATCTGCTAACTTTACTAGAACAGTTTATCTTACAAAAATAGGTTTAATAGCATATAACTTGTAATAAAATCAACTTAATAAATACATGGGAGCTGTAAAAAGAGCTTTTTACATTAAATATCATTTAGCTGACGCTTGTATCCAAAGGGACGTACAATAAGTGCAACCAGCTTTGACCTGAAGCAAACTGTTGAAGCGGCACGTTTGTGAACTAGAGTCGAGCTGGACTTATCATCACATGAGGTCATTCAGAGCAGGTTTGAAATAAGTAAATGGTTAAAGAATCGTACATATTCCCACAAGCATCTCTCTCTATAGAATATTTACACGGCTGCTTAATCCACACCAGCTTCTTCTGCCAGACTGTGAGAGTTATTGGGGGTTGTTAACAGTAGAGTAGAGAGGGGGCTCATCAGAGCTAGCTTCCACCTGAGGAACAGAGTAGATAACATGCTCAGCGTCACCGTGGAAACCGCTGTGGGACGAGCCAACGTTGACAAATTTGATCTCAGAGTAGGCGGGTTGACTCGGGTCGTCTTCAGCCTGGAGGAAAAAACATTGCTTGATTAAATGTGTCTTTAAAAACAGAACAAAACAAGAAACTGGAATGAATCAAAGCCAAATCCGGCATTTCAGTAAATATGGATAGGAAGCAGCAACAGGTGCAAGAAATGTAGCCCTGCCGAGCTAAAGTGTTGTGAACCAAACGTTTAAATTGTATAACTTTCCTCAAACTCACCTCCGGTGCAGAAGCATTTTGTGTTTCCACACGAGGTTCTGAAAAACACAACATTACTTTGAGAAAAAGACTTTCACACATGATTTCACACATTCCCCATTTGAACCAATATTTGGGCCAACCATTAAACAACAAGATAGACGTGTTTTGAGTTTGTAAACAACAGAACATATTTTGTCATTTAGAAACCTGTCAAATTGTAATTACTTAATAAAATGTAAAAGCCTATGAGCTGACTTCACTCCAAAGTAGAGGAAGCTATCCTCTTAGCTACCTCTATTACTTTGCGTGTGTTTTTATAATTGACCAAATGTTTTGTTATAACTGGAACTGGCAGAGTGATAATCCTTCAGTTGTTGCAGAGAAAACAGGTGCTACATTTATGCTTTGTAAGTCGCAACATCACGAACATAGAACTATAGTCTAGTATCTATGCAACTACACCATTATACAATAAAACACATTTAAACCTATACCACAGCTGCCCGCAAACACACACACACACACACACACACACACACACACACACACACACACACACACACACACACACACACACACACACACACACACACACACAGTAATACAATAAACCACTGCAAATCAGGCTGCCTATAATTCTTATGTTTTTTAGCAGTTGCGTTATTTTTATCTGGTGTCATGGATGGACTTTCTTGTGTGAGAAACAAATAGAATCTTGCGTCTGTGTTTAAAGTTAATATAACAAGTCAAGAGAAAACAGTTGCTACAATTTTTTTGTGAGAAATGCTTTCTGTGTGAGTGTGTGTGTGTGAGTGTGTGTGTGTGTGTGTGAGTGAGTGTGTGTGTTACCTGGTTCCTCACTTTTGGCTTTACAAGTCCTCTTCCTGCAGAATACCAGCACGGACAGTGATGCCACGATGACCAGGACGACCAGAGTCAGACGCACATACAGGACCACACCTGTGGTACAAGTTACAGTTACTAGTCAACTATAACATCTCACACCAAGAGACCCCATCATCCATTTGGTTATTAGGTTATCTTTAGGGGAAGACATCAGGTCAACAGTATTTGCCATATACCTACTGTAGAAATAGAGTACATCTTTTAAAAGCTGGGAATAGGATTTAAGGTGAAGCATTTTAAAATCTGATTTGTAATTTGTACTCGATGCCAACAGAAATGCACAGATCGTGATTGTAGAAAAAGCATCAACATTATGATGGAAGAATGTGATGGCCACTCTCATGCTGCTTTATGTTTCATAAGTTGTTTAAACGTTATCTAGTAAACACAGTGTGTGGATGTACCGGTAGTAGTTGTTGTTTCAGGTTGCTCTGTGGTTTTAGGAGAAGCTGGTGAAGATGTGGAGCTTTCACTTTGGTTTGATGTTTCTGTCGAGGCTGATGGGACGGATGATGGAGGAGTAGAAGTGGTCAGAGCTTTTCTGGCCACATTTTCATTATCAGTGACGATGAGCCTAAACCTCTGGTATGGATCTTTAGAGTCAGGTCTGCCCAGACCACACCTGTACCATCCTGAGTCAGACCGGGTCAGCTGTTCGATGCTCACAAACACAAATCCTTCATTTGATGCTTCATGATATCTGATTCTGTATCTTCCTTTTTCCAAATCTTTGTAAATCGTTCCAACAAGAACGTCTCTTTCACATTCCTCCTTGCAGAAGAACATCTCGGTCCCAGAGCGAGTAAAGGAGCATTGAACTACAATATTTCCCCCAGTTTTAGCATCGATTGTTTTTTCTGCAGAAGGACCACCAACAAGCATTGCTGTTGAAAAACAAAAACAATCAATAGTTACTATGTGAAGTTTACAAATCGTAGTTCCAATATTTTAAACGTTGTATATGTTCAGACGTGATCCAGTCACTGAGGGATGACGATTTAATGAAACAGCTTTTTGAAATTCTTTATTATTTTATTTCAGTTTGATTTGGTTTCATTATACTTTGGATTTATATTATATTTGAATGCTTTAATAAAATCGCAGGCTTTGTATTTTTTATTATAAATAGTGCCTCATTGAGCCTTACTGATCATTACATGTGAACTGTAGGCAGGAGATCGGTTGAAAATGTTTTGAAAGGATTTCTTTACCCCTTGAAATGATCATTTTTATTTTATAATTTACCGTGAGTTACCGTGAGTTAACATGCTCATAACTTCCCTAAAACATTACTTAACTAAACACTTCTGCATGAACTGTTCTTGAGAAAAGAGGAGCTTGTCTCTTTATGCAGAAGTGTTTTAAATGGTGAGGTTTAAGCAATGCATGTGTTAGGGAAGTAGTGTGCACACAACACATGCAATTTGAATTATACTGCAACAGGTTGTGTGAAAGTTAGTTAACGGATGTTTTAATTCACCAAGACTTTTCACCGTGGAGTCATGCTAGAAAAAGTTTTCTTCACAAATTCAAGGTAACACAGGATGAGTAATTAATTAATCTAAAAATGGTATATTTGGTGGATAAAGTATTCATTGTCTTACTTTTCAACAGAACAGAAAGCTGTCTCAAGAGGCGCATTCACACCGCAGTACTTTTCCCACAAAGGTTCATGCGAACTCTTTAGTTCTCATGAACTAAGTACAGATCGCGTTCACACCGGAAAAAGTCCCTGGGGGAGGATTAGGCAAATGAAGCCGCTGACGTCACTTCTTCTTCTTCTGCTTTGGGTTTACTGGCAGGCTACAAACAACTTCACGGCGGATACTGCCGCCCACAGTCCCCGGCCGGAAGTCCCCGGAGTTGGGGACTGGCTTCAGTAGAAGCTGCTGGGACTCCCAGCAGCTTCTACTGAAGCCTTCCGAGTAAATCGCCAGAACGCCGACACCTCCTCATCTACACCGCTCCCATGTTTTATTTTGTGTTGCCATAAGTTAGTCTCTCTGCGTTTCTGCGCTGGGCTAATGCTAATGCTAATAATGCTAATGCGAGGATAATAAAATGGCGGCTTCACAAAACTTTTTGGGAGTTTTACGGGGCGTGGTTTGCAATCCGCCCAGCCAATCAGAAATATAGCTCTTTTCTCACAAGAGAGCCGCTCGAAAGTCCCTGCTCTCTAGCAGGGACTTTCGAGGGGGTAAAAAGGTTCTCATGAACTAATTTTAGTACCAGCTCTTTTTGGTGTGAACGCGATAAAAGAGTTCTCATGAACCTTTGTGGGAAAAGTACCGCAGTGTGAATGCGCCTATAGACTCTACTTCATTCAATGGAAAACACACAACAGACCAATATGCTCGTGCCTGTGGTATTAAATTATCCTTAACTAAAATATCCCTTGAAACAACACTAAGTGTGTTCTATACAATAATATTCAAATACACTTGTGTAGTCGTGTCTATTTCAGTTTACCGGTTACTTTCAGAAGACATGTTGGATTTAAATGAAGTAAAGGTGAGAAGATAAAACAATTTCTGGACGAGAAAGAACATTCAGTTTTTTAGTAGAAACTCACCATCAACAACAATGATTTCAATATTCTTGTATGCACCCGCACCACACCAGTACTTTCCAGAGTCAGACTTGGTCAGCTGAATGATGGTCACAAACAACTCTCGCTGTT
Organism: Harpagifer antarcticus; assembly: GCA_902827135.1. Lineage (NCBI taxonomy): Eukaryota > Metazoa > Chordata > Actinopteri > Perciformes > Harpagiferidae > Harpagifer > Harpagifer antarcticus. The sequence continues at coordinate 1,433,788 of CADEHL010001511.1, forward strand.
TATGATCAATCCTGTATCTGCCACTCTCAGCTGAGGCTTCAGTTGTTTCAATGAGAATGTCTTCTTGTTTACATGGTTCCTTACAGAATAACTTCCTGCCTCTATCAGATGGAATGGAGCATTTCAATCTGATTTGTTTCCCTTCAATTCCTGAATAGACAGTGACTTGGGCACTGACGAGACCGGTGTTTCCATCCTGCAGAGCTGAACAAAAGATGAACAAAAGATGAGCCATCATTATTAGTGGTCAGTACTTCCTGTAAGATGCTGCAGTTTGATCACAACACTTCCTGTTTCACATGAACACAGATCCTCAGAATTAAACGACAGCCTGTGACTGAAGATCACCTTCAGCACTGCAGGTTAATGTGACCGTTTGGTCTGAGGTCTTTATCCTTTAGACACAAAGACTACATGAAGTCTCCATCTCTTACTTTAAGCTTTACATTAATGCAAATCCTTAAAGTACATCACCTAAAAGTGTTTAATGTCAACACCACCTTTTTTTTATTTATGACATTTTTGGACAAAACACTTTGATAGATAGATATAAACTTTATTTATCCCAAATTGGGAAATAGTTTTTGTTCCAGCAGCAGTGCCAAGCCGTACACGAGTTGTAAATGTTTAAAAGATACAATAAGATACAAATATAATACAAAGTTAAAATTAACATTAGCCGCATGTATATATAGTAAGAATACAAATCAAAAGATTAATAAATGAATCAAGAAAATATTTTGCAGATTAAATGATTATGAAAACAGTCATATTCATTATTTCACAGTCGTAATGACTAAATGTTACTCGTTCAGTGAGCAGATAATAACTGAGTTTAATGATGTTTAATTTACAGTTTGTTTGAGGAAGTGAAGCTTAGGTCATATGTTGCAAAGCTACTAAAAAGCCTAACTTTGAAATATTTGAATAACTATACTGCTGGAGCCTTGCATTAACTCAATAAATACTTTAAAGGAAAATTATTCAATTATTGACATGAAAATGTAGTGATGTACTCACAGAAGAGGAGGAAGAAGCAAATCAAAGTGTGACAGACTTTCATGCTGAGACTCTGATGGTTTACCACTGACGGTCTTTCTTTACTGGCTAACCAGGAGCTTGTTACTTCTTTAAAGGATGAAGTCCCTCCTCCAAACACAACACAGCTCTACTCTCCTCCCCAACGCAGGAACACTACGGTCTAAAAATACTCTATTGAAAATACTGAATTCAAAATGTTACTTGGATAAATGCAAGTATAGAAAATGTATAAAATAATCACTATGCATAAAAACACATTTCAAAGTGTTATCATAGAATATTTGGTTTGCAAAGCTCTCTGTCTACCGGGCCATTTTCGTTCCTACCCTCTCCTATGGTCATGAAGGATGGGTCATGACCGAAAGAACGAGATCGCGGATACAAGCGGCCGAGATGGGTTTTCTCCGCAGGGTGGCTGGTGTCTCCCTTAGGGATAAGGTGAGAAGTTCGGTCATCCGGGAGGGACTCGGAGTTGAACCGCTCCTCCTTCGCGTCGAAAGGAGCCAGTTGAGGTGGTTCGGGCACCTAGTTAGGATGCCACCTGGGCGCCTCCCTAGGGAGGTGTTCCAGGCACGTCCAGCTGGGAAGAGACCAAGGGGTAGACCTAGGACCAGGTGGAGGGATTATATCTCTTCGCTGGCCTGGGAGCGCCTTGGGATCCCCCAGTCAGAGCTGGTTGATGTCGCCAGGGAAAAGAACGTTTGGGGCTCTCTGCTGGAACTGCTACCCCCGAGACCCGACCACGGATAAGCGGAAGAAGATGGATGGATGGATGTTTAGAATATTTGGTTTAATGATCATTTAATTTGATTGTTGTTGTTTATATTGAGCCAATTTGAGATACTTTGAATGCTGCTGGTTATATACTCGTAAAATAGCTTTCTGCATCAGATCATCATGTTTTGTAGATCAACACGTATGTAGCCTCAGTGTCAAATCCTCACTTCACCTGTTAAATAAATGTAGTCGATCAAAAAGTAAAATATTTTCTTGTAAGTCAAGTCGATAGGAAATATCAAATGTATTAGTATTACATTTGAATACACAAGTAGAGTATAAGTAAGGTATGTCATCATTGCACTTAGGTAATTGAGTTCAAATGTGACCTCTGCCTGGTGTCTTCTCTGTCTCTGTTAATGCGCTGTTTACATTGAAGTGCAGTTAGTTCTGCGAACGCTAGGTGTCGCTCTCACTACATTGTTGATTGCTTGTGTGCTTCAAAGAGTCATGCCATTTACTGACACTACACATGGGGGCAGCAAAGATAAGTTAATGTTTGCAGTGAATGGAGGAGAATTCCCTGTTTCTCTGGCCTCTTTAATGTCATTTTCCACCATGCTTTTGCACAGCTGGATCTGTCGGTCACTTTGATCCATACTGAAATACAAACTATTCGATACGTCATATTAGGCTTCATACCTTTTTATTGGTATATTTGTTGGTTTTCATAGCGTCTAATGTGATTTGCCTACACTCTCTGTAGACGAAGCACCTTTCTATATCCCCACTCTGTATCTCAATTCATAAAAAAGAATCATAAAAAACTAAAAAAATAAGGCAACATTTTAAAACCAAACAGAACATTTATTAAGCAATTTTGTATTGATGATATTAGAAACTTGTATACTACTACAGACATACAATGGACAGAGGTAGACAGACATGTTCAGACTATAAATAAGCCCTTTAGTAGTATGTGGTTATCTTCCTCTTCTAATTGTAATGCTGGATACTCATGGGTTGTAGTAACTATCCATGTATGAATCCTTGGTCTGACACCATTTTGGAATTGGCAGATACATCCTGTTTTTGTGTTTATTGTGTAACATGAAAAGACAACCAAGGTATTGCTCGTTTAATATTCAAGCAGGACAAAATAATGTCCTCATTTGACATTCGAATGCAGTCTTGAAGTTCACCTGATGAACATTAAAGATAATTTAAGAACTTTCCAGTTACAGAAGAAGTTGTATTTGTCATGATCAGTTTGTGGTCTCCAGCAGAACTGAAACAACATGTTTTTTACAAATAACACAGACTGCTATTTTTTCTTAGCTTCGTGGCTATCAACATTGACAAGTTGGCCTGTTGACTGCTTCTCTTATTTTAGCTAAGAAGCTTTACGAGTCACAGACAACTTGGCGACAGTACGGCACATTGTAAGCAGAGGTGTTGAATTTTGAAATACTGCATTCCAAATTGTACTCAAGTAAAAGTACAAAAGTATTGGCAACAAAATACACTTAAAGTGCCGACAGTATAACTACACATTTTCCAGTATGGCCAATATCAGCTCTAATAATATTACATTATTGTAGTATAATTATAAATGCATTAATATGAGTGTTGCACTTGGTAAAGGTGGGGATTATTATTATACTGCTGACCTTAAAGTAAAATAACACATTCATTAGTAGATCTACATTCTGTATTATAAATCCATAACTGCAAATTAGCTAGTTTGTAAAATGAATGTAGGTGATTCAAAAGCCAAACATTGCCTCAAAAATGTAGTAAAGTGAAGTACAAGTACTTCAAAATTGTACTAGAGTATTGTACTTGAGTAAATGTACTTAACATTCAACCACTGCATTGTAGTAACTATATTTGTGTTTCCGATTAAATAAAAGGATGTGTTAATAAAACAATCTGATTTTTAATGCCACATATTAATAAATGTTGTTTGGTTGTTCTATGTCAGTATGAATGTTTACAGTAACGTGTATGTGTGTGCGTGTGTGTGTGTGTGTGGCCTAGCATTACCATCCTTGTGGGGACCTAAATCTGTTTACACATTACCATCCTTATGGGGACAGAATGGAGGTCCCCATAAGGGGAATCATTAATTTTAGGGTGAAGACTTGGTTAGGGTAAGGGTTAGGGTTAGGGTTAGGGAGAGGGTTAGGGAGAGGCATGTGTTGGTTAAGGGTTAGGATAAGTCTCCAGGAAATGCATGTAAGTCAATGTAATGTCCCCTGAAGTGATGTATACACGGTATGTGTGTGTGTGTGGGAAATAAGTATTTCTGTTGAAGGCATGAGGGGAAAAAAACTCATTATTTGAGATGAACACACACACACGCACACAAACACAGACACACACACACACACACACACACACACACACACACACACACACACACACACACACAGAGAGTATATCATGGAAGAAGCTTCGGCTGGCCTGTCTGCACACAGTTAATAAGTGTGTGTGATGGATGAATGGAGACACGCAGCTCTCATCTCTGTAAACCGCCTACATGTTGTTTCTCTCTGTCTTTTTGACTTTATTTTATTGACTTCTTTATTATTTCACATTAACCCCCATCTCCCTGCTCTATATTTTATTAATGTATTCATGCTTCATTTTCAGGTTCATATCAGTATGTCTTGTCTCTACTGTGACATGTCTTCACTCTTTCATGTTCAAAAAGCTCTTTATTTTTCTCACACTGCCTGTGCTGCAGAACCTCTTTCCACCCTCTGTCTGAAACCAGAGCCCGGTCTGATCTGATTGTCATTGGTCCCGCCCCTTAGCCTATCACGTACAATGTGTTGGATCGCTAGCCAACAAAAGTGTGAGTGTTACATAGTGATGTCACTTTGTTACGGAAGTAAACAAAGGAAGAAAGACCAGGGAAAACATTTATTATTTCACTTCATTTTAATTTAATCAACTCTCTTTCACTACTAAAACGTTCTGCACATGGCTTTTTACACTACACCACTTTAGATTCAAGACTTATGTCCAATAACCCACAATGTTTAATACTTAATTCATGCATTTCCTTTTAATGTCTTATTATATACACAGGTCCAACACAATGAAGCCCCGCCCACACTGTGAACCGTTCTGCTGCAGGGGAAAAACCCATCAGCAACTAGTCGTCGATATATGAACAATGTGTATTAAGGTAAAAAACAACAACAACAAAAGAACAAATGTTAGGCGTCTTCGTTTCCCCTCAGGAGTTTTTAAAAGGCATTCTGGGAAAGTGATTTTACAAAATGATCCACCAGTAGAATGAAGGCAAAAGAGAAGTCCCCCCTGTCTTCTAAAAAGTATATGTTCCTATACAACGAAAAAAAGAAATCAGTACAAAAACTTCAGACAACAAAACTACTTCTCAGGTTTGGTAGAAAGAAAATCATGTTTTGGCTTAAAATGTCAACTGTATGTTTGTTTTATTTATAAAATGTAAATGTAGAAGAAGTAATTGTTGAGTTTTGGTTACAGTCTTGTGTTCAGTTGAATGGAAACTTAATTTTTAGGAGACCGGGATCCTTTAATGCACATAATGGTTGACTACTGAATGTTGATCAATAGTAGAATCTCCCTCAGTGTGCAGAAATAAAAGTATTTTATTATTATTTTATGACTATTGTGTCAATATGTTTCTGCACCATATATTTCTGTACATTTAGAGGCTTAGATTCTGAGACGTGAAGCTCAGAAGATCTGAAAAAGAAATCTCACCTGACTTTCCCTGACTCTTCAGATATGTTTCTTTTATATCGAAACTAAATATGAAAAGTTCAAAAAGTTATTCTCTTAAAGGTTGTCGTCCCATCTCCACACTGTGTTCAGCATCTCAGTGTCCGCACTCTGTACGCTGGGAAAGCTTTTATCATAATGCAGAATTACATTTTATTCAGAGAAGATGAGCATTTCCTTACCTTACTTTAAGTTTCCTCGGACATAAAGTAAATCCTATTGTTGCCTCACATTATAATGGAAGATAACGGTAAGCTATAACCAGTAACAGATGTTCAGCTTCTGATGAATCAGAAACAACCTCCATTGTTTTAAACAACTTTGCTCCAATCTTCCCAATTTCCCCTTTCTGTATATCGTTAGCCTAATAGCATAATTGCTATTAAAGTCATTTTTTGGCCAAATTGTGATATCTGCCTAACTTTACTCTCCTACCACTGCTGCATCACCCTGCCTTATTGCCTATGTCCACAGCCTATCAGAATGCATTTTAGAGTCCAAAATCACTATCTGCCTAAGTCATCGCTTTGACTTAGGCATTTTTGCAGGGCACTTTTCCTTGTTTTCCAAAAACATTCAAATATGACTTGGGCAATTATGCTATTAGGCTAACGATATGTTTATGACCAGGATTCAAAAAGTCCAAAGTTCGCACAATGTCTCACAGACGCATATTTATCTCAGTTTGCACCAAATAGTGTCTCTTAATGTCCATTTCAGTCTTTTCATTTGAGTTTGTATGCAATTGTAGTAGATGTACCTTCCAGATCCAGACTCTCACAGTACGTCCACACAGCGGCGTGCGTTGAAGCTTCCAACGCTTCTGCCCATTCACTTTGAATGGGGTGGCAGTTCGGCTAAAAGTGACGTCACCCCATTCGAAGTCAATGGGCAGAAGCGTTGGAAGCTTCAACGCACGCCGCTGTGTGGACGGGCCGTCACGGTACGTCCACACAGCGGCTTTAAACAAATCTTCCGACGCTTCTCTGCCCATTGACTTTGAATGGGGATCACGTCACTTTGCCTCGCTTTTCGCCGAACTGCCTTGTGGGGGAGCGAAGCGAAGATTTCCAGGATTTTCAGGATTCAAAATTTGAGCAATGTTCAACTTTTGAAGCTGAGCTGGAAGCGTCAGCCAATCAAACCACGTGTATGCTGGGAGAGCCAGACCGCAGTTCATTTCCTCATTTTCCAAACGAGAAATTACGGGAGCAAATCACCCGGTTCTTTACGACCAGACTATTTACCGGCATACAAACCGGAGGAACCAGGAATGGAGGGAGGTGGCAGAGACAGTGGGTGAGACTGGTAGGTTTTCGCCTGTTTGGGGAGTTTATATATATATATATATATTGCTCGCATACAATCCCCGGGGTTTTTTGCTTTGTATGTCGGGGGCGGGAGATTCATGTGATTGGTTGTTGGTCGCGTTGCTCGCAAAAAATCCCCAAGCTCTCAGACACGCCCAGCTTCAAGATTTTCAAGATTTTTGAAAAGCTGCTGTGTGGACGTACCGTCAGGCTTTTCCGTTAAGTACCTGTTAATCCTGATTTCTGTGATAGTTTTGCCACTTCTTCATGTCACGTAAACTGTCCTTTTTATGGGTGACATTTTAGGCATCTCCTGCTGCACCTGTCCTTATACTCCATCCTCTTGTTAACTTGTATCTTCCCTTTTATTCTCCCATTTGTAATTCCACTTGTAGTCAGTAACAAAGACACTTCATGGAACAGTTTTTAACAGATCTTTCCTGTACACCAAAACGTTTTAAATCTCCTCTTTAAATCCAACCCTGTCAAGTCTTCTTTCTATCTTCCAGCTCTTATAAAGTTCAAGCTTAGATATCATATTTGTTTCGTCAGTATATTCCTTCTTTATTCCTCCCTCTGTCCTCCGGTCACACCGTGGTCACGGAGAGAAGAGGGTTGTATATTTTCTTCCCGTCCGGAGACCTGGAGCCGTGAGCCAGCAGCTCCTGGATGGTGATCCAGTTGTCGAGGATTCGCCGGTTCCTCTTCTTGGTGATCTTCTTCTGGCTCAGTAACAGGATGTTGTTGCAGGGCGAGTCCTGACGGGCGTGCAGCGGCGAGGAATGAAGTTCTGTCGATGAGGCGTCCCTGGATAAAAAAAAAAGATTTCGATTTCTTTAGCTGTCATTGTTTTTGCACATTGAGTATGCATATTACCCTGGAGTCCTGAAAGACTATATTGCTTTAATCCTTTGCACTCAAGATGGCTCTTATCATTTGGGCAAACCTGATATACCTTATCTTCACATTTAAATGGATGATGTTTATAGTATCCAGAAGCAGTATTTATTTATTGTGTATTCTATAAATAATCCATATATACATATATTATTATTAGTTCTTAATTCACGTTGAATGCCTTATAACCTGCTGCTGTCCAAAATATCAAAAATATTTATATCAGGGTTTCAGGAGCTCTGTGTTTTAGCCAAGTAGCTAAATGACAGACAGACATAACGGCAAATACCAAATAATACAAACCCACAAATAACCTCCTTTGCATTTGTTTACATAATGTATTTCCCTTTGGTCAAAGTTATGCAATCTTTGCTACATATTCCAGCTGTGAGCAAGGACTCCGTTTACAAATCGTTTTACTGCCTGAGAAACTCTGAGTGAACCAGTGAACTTTTTTCAGATTCAGCCTTAAGCTTGGTTTGATTTCTTGACAGCTTGTAAAATATGACGGCCTTTCATCATCCCCCAGGGAACTACTTTATGCAAGCTTCAAACGTCATGCCGCCTCAGATGAGAATATAGACATGTGTGAAACACGTCACATAGTAAAGGTCTGATAGCCCTTATTCTGAGCGCTGGCCCTTTAAGAGCTGCTCCCACATGTGTTGGAAATCAGTTGGTTCCCTGTTTGTCTATCAGCTGCACCTGTTTGACAAACAATGATTCACTATTAGTGTCAGTGTTTCTGATGGATTCATGGTTTGGAATAAGAAGGAAGTTCCTAAATGTCACCCTGCATCCCATCCCATCCCATCTCATCATCAGCAGAAGGTAAGAGGATTTTGTTGTTAATCTTGTGTGGTGAATGTTAAAGGTCCCATGCCATGCTTTTCCGGTTATTACCCGTCTCCTTGTGTGTTATGAAGGTTTTTATGCATGTAGACGGTGTGCAGAGTCAAACCCCTCAAAGTACACCATGTAGCGAGTAAAACTCTAACACAGAAAATACCTCCCCAAAACGCCTCGTTGGAGATACGTCACTGTCCATTTGATTCTTCCGGGTACATCATGAGGTCATGTCGTCCCCGGAAAGAAATGGACCAATCTGTGGAGCCGTTACGTTAAGCCCCCGCTGATTGGTCCAAATTGACCAATCCACGGACTTCCTCACACACTCAGTGCAGGCAGCTCTGCTGATCTCTCCTCCCTGGCTGCAGGCTGATAACAGACAGTTGGGATCGCGGCGAAATTCTCTCTGCAGACCCATTCTCTCTGCAGACCCATTCTCTCTGCAGACCCATTCTCTCTGCAGACCCATTCTCTCTGCAGACCCATTCTCACAGCGTTTATCAACCTTTTTCTTACTCAATATCAAGCCACACTTATTGTTTTTACTTCGGCTATGACTTTGTGTGTGATCAGGATGAGTTTGGCTGTGTTTCGCTGTGTATCGCTAAACAAGGAAACAACACCTCCACGGATTCACAACGTCCCGACTGGTCCCGACCAATCGGAGCACACTGGGCTCACAGGGAGGGGGGGGGGGGCAAGAGCTGCAACGAGCCGTTTAGTGGAGAGAGTGAATACTGCTGAATACACATACTTTACAGAGATGCTGTATGCGAAACCAATGTGAGTTTGGAAAATTGCACAGTATACATCTATTCTAGTAGACCTCAACAATGGAATTATGATCAGTGGAAATGGCCATGCCATGGGACCTTTAACTGACTGACAAACCACAAAGAAAATGATTTAAGGGTCCCTTTTCACCCTCTGTCTGAAACCAGAGCCCAGTCTGCTCTGATTGGTCAGCTGGCCGGGTTAGTGTTGTGATTGGACAACCGCTTATAGATGTCCCGCCCCTTTGCCTATCACGTACAATGTATTGGAGCGCTAGCCAATAGAAGCGAGTGTTACATAATGATGTCACCATGATCCAGAAGTCAACAAAGGAGTCCAATGGATGGTTTATTTCACGTACTCATTTGGTGTTACGCTATATTCTTCAATGTAAGGATAAGCACTATTTATGTGTTTCCTTATGTCCTTATTTTATTTAGTTTACTCAGTATCTGGCCTGTACACTCTACCTGTCTCCTTTGAGGTATTCCAGGCGGCTCTGCATCATGAACTCTCGTCTCCGCCGGTACTCTCTGGCTCTCAGCATCTGCTGCTTCCTCTCCTCTTTACTCCAGTATCGGCCCTGTTGGAGCACAGTTTCAAATAAGTTTATCACAGGTGTAACGAGTGGTTCAGGATTTTCTTTTATTCCCGTGTTTCCTGCAGACTGTACCTGCTTCATCTCACTGGCAGCGTCGTCGTCGGTGGTCATGCCGCTGCGCTCCTCTCTGATCTTCATGGCTCTGGCCTTCAGCAGGCGATCTCTGACCGGACGCTTGGCTACGTATCGAGTGCCGTCGCTCCGGACCTTTACCTGGAGGCACAGAGGACAGATCGGTCGTGGTCAGAAGTCATGCTTCAAGCAAGCATTCAGAGGCTGAGCCATATGTTGTTGTGCCGGAAGATTTCTAGCTGCTTTAAAGGTCACCTAGTATACTGTTTTTCATCAATATATTATAGGTCTCGGATACAAAACATGTTTCTGAAGTGTTTTGGCTCGAAATACCAAACCGATTATTAGCCGCTTTCACACCAAGTACTTTGCCTTACTTAGTTCCCAGCATGCACTTAGTTCCCCCATGGAACTAAGTACAGATCGTGTTCACACCAGAATAAGTCGCTGAGGGAAGATTACGCAAATGAAGCCGCTGACGTCGCTTCTTCTTTGGGTTTACTGGCAGGCCGCAAACAACTTCACGGCGTATACTGCCACCCGAAGTCCCCGGAGTTGGGGACTGGCTTCAGTAGAAGCTGAGTACCAGCTGCTTCTACTGAAGCCTTCCGAGTAAATCGCCAGAAGTTATTCTCTCTCCGTTGGTGCGTGGGGCTAATGCTAATAATGCTAATGCCAGCAAATACAATGGCGGCTTCAAAACACTTTCCCGAGTTTTACGGGGCGTGGTTTGCAATTCGCCCAGCCAATCAGAAATTGGTACTTTTTTCTCCCCAGGATAGTACCACCTCTCTAGCAGGGACTAAACATTGGGGTAAAGGTTCTCTTTTTGGTGTGAACGGAAATTCCAGGCACTATCAGAACTAAACGGGAAAAGTATGGGTAAAAGTACTCAGGTGTGAAAGCGCCTATTGTAGCATCCCATAATCCCCTCTGATCAGCTCATTTTCAGACCGCTTTTTATATAAATGGATCAGGACAAAAAGTGAACAAGTATTTTTTCCTGAAACTTTCAGAATTTCTTTACACAGAGGGGACACATGTTGATTTATAAGAGACATGAGAAAGTGGATTTTGCTTAATAGGTGACCTTTAATGCTAAAGACCTTCTAACGTACATTTGACGTGGGATGTAACTCTGGTTAAGTAAGTAATCCTTTAAAGGAGGAAGGCGACTCAAGATGAAACCCTAACATCATCATCACACCCTTTACCTTCCACTCCATACGCTGTGGTGAGGCAGTCGGCGATGAGTGCGTCATCCCGAGCGGTAGAGCGAGTCCTAACCGCGAGGCGCGCGTGTATCGGTCCTCCAGACCACAGGGGGCGCTGTTCACACTCCTGGGGCTGCCGGGGCCGCTGCTGCCCGTCCCCATCCCCCTCTCCTCCACCCTCGCTCTGTCCCTCCCCCGGTCCAGAGGCTCCACCAGGCCCTCGGAGGGGAGCGTCATGCAGCTCTGGTAGCGCTCCAGAGGTTTGTGCTGGCTCTGGTGTCTCCTGGTGAAATACGGACTGGACTCTGCACTTCCTCCTCCTGTAGTGCCACCTGCATGATAACAATATAATCAGCCGTCAAAATGTATTATCAACAATAAAAAAAGTATTCTTGTTTACAGAAAATTTGGCTCAACATTGACAAACTAAAAGTCAAATTTAGTTAAGCTGCATTCACATGATTTGCAATCATTAAGTTTAATTTATATGGTGACCTTCTCTGCTAGCTTGTGCCGCTACACACTGATTGATTGCGCGTTGAAAGGTCAGCGTTAAACAAAGTCAAAGTTTAAACATTTTGAACTTCGAACGCAGCGCTCGGCGTCAACTTCGATCGGTTAAACGGTATTCATTAGGAGTACCCCATCCAGGGAAGTCGTAGTAATGTGCACTCAAACAGCTAATGTAAGTACAGAAGTATGTGAACTTAGACACAGCGCAGAGTAAACTGCAGGAGGATGAATGGAGTACCTGCTCTGGAGCCCTGCCCTCCGTCAGCCACGCCTCTTCGTGAAGAAGACCCCGCCTCTCTGGTCAGAGACCTGATTACGGCAACACACCCAGAAAAATATCCAATGTTATTCAAAAATAACATACAATAATGATTAGTTTATCATATTAAAAAAAAACATATACTGTAGAAGTAGTTTAGAAAGTTTAAAGATATTTGTACAAAGCTGAAAATGTACCTGAACTTGGAGGGCGTGGAGGGGGTGGAGCTTGAGCCGTTTGCCATGTTGCCATTGGCTGTTTCGATCGTCCTGTATGTGCTGGGGGAGAAGGAGCCGCTGAGGTTGGAGTGACGTCGCTCTCTGTCTCTCTCCCTCCTGTGGCGCCGCGGAGTGAGTGGGGAGTTCAGAGGAGGGAGGCGGCTGAGGGGGAGGAGAGGAGGCGGAGACATCAGTCGTCTTCCTCTATCATCTTCCTCTTCCTGGAGAGGCGGGATCTGCTCGGTGCTGACCAACGGCGTGCTGCGGCAGCTCTCCCCCCCGGTGTTGTAGGCGCTCGTGCTGTCTTTGTCGTCCGACCGCTCTCGCTCAGGAAGCTCGTTGATGGCCGACAACTCGTGATGATGAGGGTCGTTATCTTCCTCATTGTCTTCCTCCATACCTACAAGTAAAGAGTTGTTGTATTCTTTTATTTATTGAGGTTAAACGTCTAAAAGGAAAAGTGTAACTGGGGAATCATAAAGAAATAAAACAGAACAATGAACTCAAACTGCCGCTGAAGCACTAGAAAGTGAATCTTACGCATAGATTGACCTTAATTAGCTTAGGCAATTCAAAGTACTTTACATCATCATTACCACAGAAAGGAACACAATAAATAAACATAATGGAATAACAGATTCATAAAATAGATACAGAATAGTTTTAAAACAACATTGTAAATACGGTAGGTGTTAAAACAAGTTAAAGGACTTCTGGGTAAGCAGCTGAAAAAAGTAGTGTTTTTTTGTACATACATTTTAATTGCTAAATAACATAAATCAGTATAACGCTCCAACAACAGCAATCCCCCAACTTTACTTTGTTTCAAATATTCCCGCGTCGCGGTTACCTGCGTCCGGGGGTCCGGGTCGCCCCACCGTCTCCTCCTCCATCATCCAGGCCTTCAGACACCTCTCTCTGAGCTGCTGCATCTTCTGCGCTCGCAGGATGTTTCGGCACTTGAACTCCAGGTGGCGCAACTCTTCCTCGATCAGCGCCATCTCATGCTCGCTTAAAGTCGGGTTGCAGTTGACGTCCACCATCACCACCACCGAAGAAGAAGCTTCCTCCTCTGCGTCTTTTCTCTCTTCCTGGTCGTTCAGCGCTTCTCTGTTGTCCTCGCGTTCGTTTTCACAGCTTCTCTTTTCTGTTTTTCGTTCTGTTTCTCGTACTGGCACTTGATCTCCAGCAGCTCCTGGTAGCGCTGGCACTCTTCCTCCGTCAGGCCCGGCATCATCATCGTCAGAGGAGGCTGAAGGTGGTGGAGGTGGTAGTGCTAAAGGTCAAAGGAGGTCAGACACAAAAATCTGTCATAGAAAGTCCTTCATAACTTTCCGTATTTATAATAATTTAAATCTAGATTTGATTTGTTTCCTGTAAAACTGTTCTGATAACAAGCCATTGATTTTGATAGGATGAAGGGCACTCAAGGTTACTTGGCTGAATCTTATAGGATAAGTGTATCACTTAGTGTAACTTCCAAACTTTATAAAAGTTGAAACTCTAGACTACAGTATCTAAGAAAATAAACTTGATGAAACCCTGAGATCGAGACCAACTTTATACAGTAGACTAATATAAATAAATGGACTGTACTTATATAGCGCTTTATCCAGTCTTTAAGACCCCTCAAAGCGCTTTACATACTACATGTCGTTCACCCATTCACACCCATTCATACAGAGCAGTGTATGTTAGGACATGCACTAACACGCATACACATTCACGCACCGTTGGCCATGCCATCGGGAGCAACTCAGGGTTAAGTATCTTGCTCAAGGATACATCGACATGTTGACTGCATGGGCTGGGATCGAACCCACAACCCTTCTGGTTGAAAGACGACCGCACTCCCTCGCAGCCACAGTCGCCCTACATGTACATTTTGAAAGTTGTCCGCTTAAAATGGAAGAGACCTTCTGTTAAGCTTTGTCTGCTTCCAATTCTTTCCTACCCTAAGATTAGCTCACTTTTTCTCCTGATCCATTTATATAAAAACCTTTCTGAAAATGAGCTGATTAGTTTTTGTCCACTTTATGATGTCATAACGATTTTCGAGTGGCTCCTTATTTTCATCTGAAGTAACAGACAGAGAATCAGCACTTTTGAAACAGGGCTGAAACAGAGGGGATTATGGGTAATGCTGCAATGATCTGTTTGGTGTTTGGTGCCAAACACTTCAGAGACATGTTCTGTATATATCTGAGACCTGTGATATATTGATGAAAAACAGAATAATAGGGGACCTTTAAGTGAAAACATTCAGTGTTGGTTTGGCCGTTATCATGGGAGAAAAGGACAACATGTAAAATATACTATGCTTTAGCAGGGCCTACTTTTACCTTGTGGTGGTGGTGGTGGTGGGGGCTGTACGCTGCTCCGCCTGTTCCTCCTCCAGACGTCCAGTCCAGGCCGGGCAGGGAGTCGGAGCTGAGCTGCAGGTCTCTCAGGTGGAGGAAGGGGGGCGTGGAGTCTCCTCTCCCGGGGCTGGGCCCGAGGCCGGGGCTGGGTCGGGGACTTGGCCTGGGGATAGAAAAGGTACAAGGTGGGTTCCTTTGTTTCTTTCCTGCTTTTTTACACATGTTCTCCCAGTACAGGTTAGCTCTGAGTGTTAGCGATGCTTGCTAACGTAAAGACCGTATTACGTCCAAAACACGACGGGCATTGTTTCTGATAGCAACGTTTCTGATCGTGCCGTGGGTCCACATTTCCGATATTACGTCATATTGGACGTAACTCTGGATCAGCTCCGTTTTACCCCCGTTTTTAGAGATTTGTATTAAGACATAAAAAAGTGCATTTTGCATGATAAGAGAACTTTAAGTAAAAGTAGAAGGCCACAGCGACTATCACATAATTAGGGAATTCAAAGTGCATTAAACAGCCAACAGAATACACACAAGAAAAGAAAACAGGTATAAAATACAATAATTAAATGTAAATATATTTTGTTGCTTTCCTACCGGGGGCTGGGTCGAGGACTCGGCCTGGGGATAGAAAAGGGGGGTTTTACTTAAGTTAAAGTAGAAGGCCACAGGGTACACTGAAAAACTAATACTGAAAATCACATAACGTGGTTAGTCGAAAGCAATAATATTATAATGGTTGTTTTCAGAAGATTTGGAAAACTCTCTTGTATTTTAATCATCCTTCAGTTGGGGGGGGGGGGGGTCCTACCGGGGGCTGAGTCCGGGTCTGAACTTGCGGGTGCTGCCGGGCGTGTTGGTGGTGTTGGTGTTGGGGGCGCTGGTCTGATCTCCCAGCAGATCGTGTTCAGACTCGTAGCGCGTGCTGTCGTCAGTGCGGCCCACCCCGCTGTCCAGCTCCTGGCTGTGGGTCAGCAGGGGGGCCAGGCTCAGCAGGGGGGGGAGGGGAGGAGGAGGGTCTCTGTTCTCCCCCCTCTCTCCTTCCTCTTCATCCTCTTCCTCCTCCACGGCAACATCACCACCTACACCTTCTCCTCCTCCTCCCCGGCAGAGGCGGTAATATCCAGAGGGAAGGGGGGATGTGACGGAGGTGGTTCGGGGGTTTTGGTGGAAGCCCCCGCCCTCCAGAGTCAGATCCATTTCCTCCTCTGGACCAACGGGGTTATCATTCTGGAAGGACACGGAGGAAGTTAGTGTTTAAATCAAATCCAAAAGTACATTTTTCCATCATTTTCACAACTATTTAATTCATAAAAGGCTGAAATCATGTAAAGGAATCAAAAACAGCCCGGTTAAAAATACCTGTTAAGGATATATTAATTAATATTAAAATTATTAACACAATTCCATTGAAAATAAAAACTTTACATAACATTATTTTTCTGGCTTTTTGCTTTCTGGCTCTCTTTAATTAAAGATGACTTCATCATTAGTTTCTTGCTTAGTCAATAAAACATCCATCATCTCCCAACAAAGAGATGTGACTGTCGGAGGTGTCAGACTGACTGACTGACGGCTCATTCATCTAACTGATGTGTGACTGTACACACACACACACACACAGCACATTCGTCACTTGCATGCTATGCGTGGGTGTGTTTAACTGACATGTATGAATATACCGTTGCGCAGTTCTTCTTCTGTCAGCACATTTGGATACACACACACACTCTGGGAGCTGCTGTCACACACATGAACATTTATCATGGCTGTCTGTGTATGATAACACACAGAGCACACACACACACACACACACACACACACACAGAAACCCCCTCTCGAGGGAAATTTGGATTTTAGCCTTTGCAGACCATTTACAATGAACAAAAACCTATATACCACAGTAAAGGGATGACCCCAAAAAATACAACATTACTTAAATACACTCTAAACTGAACCTCTGTGCCCAGCTTCAAAATCAACATTACACTCGGTGGGAAGATAATAAATAAATGGTAATTGTAGTAAACCTCTGGTGTAATGGTGGCATTTAGAGAAATATCATGAGGTCACCAAAGTCAATTTTCAGAGTGAGTGTTTTAGTAAATGTTTGTTTACAGCATTGGGTGAAGAGATGCAATCACTTGGAAATGGTACGTTTGTGGTAATTGTTGTTCTGGTGGAAAGGTCACCATATCTCCACAATCGATCAATATTTGAAGCAGAGAAACACATTTCCTGCTAACCCTGATGCTACAGATAACAAAAGGGCAGACGGACGTAAACACATATTGTTCAGGACTGAGCGCACTGTGAAATAAACTGTGGCTTTATGAGATATTATGAGCAGCAGCACGAGGGAAAGTAGGTTAGTAAAGCAGGCTGCAGGTGAGTGATGAAACACTGAAGTTATAGATGTGACGACTATTCCTGGACTTGAAGATGAAGACATCCATTCTCTCAGAAAAGGATCCACTAGTGAAGCGCTTTGTTTCAGCAACCATGGTATTATTTAACAGTATCATAAAATGCTATTAACACAGTCCAACCTTTATTATTTTATAATTTCTTTATCAAATATTGGTTGTTGGTTTGTTTCAATTAGTCAAATAAGTGCGCTACTTTTTCTTATATTTTCATTAGTTGAATATCTTTCTTCTAATGTTTTAAACACAAATGTGTGGAACATGATAATTATAGTAATGCATGTATCTATACAAAAAAGCAGCTTTCTAAAAATAACATTAAATTCCTCAAGTCACTCCAATTTCCAACATGGATAGTGAAAGGAGAGATGCACTTTTTGAAAAGATCAAGATCTGTATCTCGTCACGATCCAGAGTTACGTAACATCCGGTTGTCAATAGCTGTCAAGTATCACAGCAGTAGTTTAGAAAATGACTATTAATGTCAGAAATGCACTTGAAATGTCTTTTGAGAGCTTATTAGTGTCTTTAACCCTCCTGCATGCTCATATCCACTAAAATGATGTCCAATCTTTGCAGCCTTTACCTGTAACTTCAGTCTGTGTGTTTACCTGCGTGTGTAAAACCTGAGCATTGATTATTGAGATGATGGTTTAATGTTTTGTTGTCTAACGTCACCTCTATGTCCGGCCTGGCCAGCAGCAGGGAGAAGTTGATGCTGTCCTCTCGGGTCAAAATGGCCACGGCCTCCTCTCTGTTCTGAATATCCACTCCGTTAATCTAGAGGGGGAAAAGGTTGGTTATTTTCATTCAGAGTAAAAGATCATATACAATGTGAGGCTTTCACACAACCAGTAGCTCCTCAGCGCTGCTAATAGCTGTGTGAACTCATTCTTTTTGGGTTATTTGGGTAAAGTAATCATATTTGAAATCTAAATTGTTACTTTCTCGCCTGAACAAGTAGTAAAACTAGATTGCATTTTTTTTTAATAGCTTAAAACCAGTTTATTTTAGCAAGTACAGGTTGATAAAGCTGATGACACAAAGTATTCAGTCGAATAATACGGTGAATATAGAGAATAAGAAATGACAATCCTTCACTGGTTGTTATTTGTTGAGAAGAAATTTGTGGACGAGTCACTTCTTTCTATTTTACAATGCAAACGACACCAAAACGTCGTTATTTACCCAATGAATTACGTAACATAACTTATTAATTCATCTCACATAATTAGAATCAGAATTATAACTTTATCTCAGAGAGTAACATTTTGCCAACTTCAATATATAACAATATGAATGTAAACATGCGCATATCAGTATTTATCAAGATATTAATGCTGAAAACCAGATTGTATCTTGCAATATACTGTGTAATACAGTAACAACCTTAAGCAAATTAGTATTTCAGATAATAAACCATGTATGCACGTTGTCACGGGTGAATATAACGTGTGTAGGGACCGGTATGTTCTCGCAGGGAGAAACCACACATCTGTCCAAGCGGCTTTTATCACCGTGGTGACAGCTGTCATGGGAACAACAATTCATCCCCTGCCCGGTAACCATGGCGATGCCAGGTGCAGCTGGTCTATTCTTGTTACACCCCAGCACGTTTCCCCTTTTTCCCTGACAGTTTCCATGGGGGTCTTCATTCGGGGGGGCAGAGGATAATGAGTGCAGAAATGTCACAAAGGTAAATGTATTCACGCTCGTTTTTCTCTCAGAGCGAGCCGTCAACATGTGGGGGTGTCGCTTCAGAGCAGAAACAAAACATTGATTTAACAGGAAATAAAGAAAGGTCAAGGTCCTAATTAAACTCCCACTGATGGTTCCTCTTACAAAGAACAACTGGTGCGATGTACGGCACTTTGAAACACAATCCTCCAAATACAAACTTAAAATGTATCTCTGTTATGTTGCATAATGACAAATGACCAACAAAAAGGACATAGGTCGTATAAAGAAAATGAGGAATGAATGTACCTAAATGTTTCTATTGTCGCATCCTTTTATAATGTTTCTTCCAAATAGCATCCCTCAAGCTCTACATGCTTCATTTGGGAGATTTTTAATCCTGTCCACCCTAATTATAATCTAGTATCGCAATCTAATATAAAATGCTTTACTATCAAAATAATGGTATTTGATAGTAAAGCATTTTATATCAAAAATATATTTGGAAATTATTTTTAGTAACTTTTGAAGTGTGATATCTGTGTGCACTAGGGGCGTAACGGTATCCGTATTCGTCCCGTACCGTCACGGTTCGGACGTCACGGTTCGGCACATGCAGTCACACGACGCCTTTTTTTACGAGTGTGAAAAAAGTCTGTCACTCAGGGCAGTATTACACTATATATAATCCAGGGGGCGGTATTGCGCCTAAAAGCCAGCCGCCCGTAAATAACAAATGAAGAACAAGAACAAAACACAACAAAACGAACACAATACATGAAGAAGAACAGTTAGCTATGGCGTGTTCACACAACACACAGGAGCTAGAAGACCCACCTGCTTCTTTTAAATCAGGTGTGTGGGAAAATGTCGGGTTCCCTGTGAACTACAACAATGATGGGGTGCGAGTTGTGGATCGGACGAGGACGGTGTGTCGGCGTTGTTCCACAGCGGTGCGGTATGCTAGTGGTAACACCTCAGTCAGTCTCAGTCCCCAGCGAGAGGGTTTCCTCGACGGCAGGTGACATAGTTACCATAGTTACCGCCAACAGATCTGCCCTCACTACTGACAACGTAGACAAACTCATCTTTTTTAAGAAAAACTTGAAAATAGAGAAAAGCTTGAGTACCTTTATTTAGGCATAATGGCCTCACACACTCCCAAGTTAATTACACATGTTAGACATTGCTCCTAAAGGTACAGATTGTATTTTTTTAAATATATTTATCATTGTATTTATTTTATATTTTGACATCAGGAGATGTTATACAGTTCTGTATTGCCTTTTATTGATTGTGATTCAAACACTTTCTTATTATGTATTTGAATATGTTCAAGACATTCTTTTTAGTTGTACAGCTTATTTAACCTTTTTGTTTGACATCAGCCATTATAATATGCCCATCTGAGTGTGTGTGTTACTGTTTGTGGTTTGTTTTTAACTGTGTAATGCAGTTAATGATTCCAAATGTTAGAGTTCCTTATTTTCATACCAAAACTTGCACTACTGTTAAAAATAAATAACAGCAAAAAAAATTATGCATTTGGGACTTATTTTTGCTTTTCCTTGTTGTACCGAAACCGTACCGAACCGTGACCCCCAAACCGAGGTATGAACCGAACCGTGACCTCTGTGAACCGTTACACCCCTAGTGTGCACGTTGACAAAAGACTGAAAATGTATCGGTAGTTCTTTACAAAAAGACCTAGAGGCAGTCATATAACTTCAGTAACATAGTCACATCACTATGTAACACTCATGCTTCTATTGGCTAGCGCTCCAACACGATGTACTGAAAGGCTAAGGGGCGGGACATATCTTAGCCGTTGACCAATCACAACAGAGCCAGCCAGCAAACCAATCGGAGCAGACTGGCCTCTGGTTTCAGACAGAGGGTGAAAAGAGGTGCTGCAGCACAGACAGTATGTGAAAAATGAAGAGCTTTTTGAACATTAAAGCATGGAGACATGTCACAGTAGAGACACTACATACTGATATACACCTGAACATCAGCAGGAGAGGACTCTTTAAAGTAGAGACACTACGTACTGATATGAACCTGAACATCAGCAGGAGAGGACTCTTTAAAGTAGAGACACTACATACTGATATACACCTGAACATCAGCAGGAGAGGACTCTTTAAAGTAGAGACACTACATACTGATATACACCTGAACATCAGCAGGAGAGGACTCTTTAAAGTAGAGACACTACATACTGATATACACCTGAACATCAGCAGGAGAGGACTCTTTATAGTAGAGACACTACGTACTGATATGAACCTGAACATCAGCAGGAGAGGACTCTTTAAAGTAGAGACACTACATACTGATATACACCTGAACATCAGCAGGAGAGGACTCTTTAAAGTAGAGACACTACATACTGATATACACCTGAACATCAGCAGGAGAGGACTCTTTAAAGTAGAGACACTACATACTGATATACACCTGAACATCAGCAGGAGAGGACTCTTTAAAGTAGAGACACTACATACTGATATACACCTGAACATCAGCAGGAGAGGACTCTTTAAAGTAGAGACACTACATACTGATATACACCTGAACAGCAGCAGGAGAGGACTCTTTAAAGTAGAGACACTACATACTGATATACACCTGAACAGCAGCAGGAGAGGACTCTTTAAAGTAGAGACACTACATACTGATATACACCTGAACATCAGCAGGAGAGGACTCTTTAAAGTAGAGACACTACATACTGATATACACCTGAACATCAGCAGGAGAGGACTCTTTAAAGTAGAGACACTACATACTGATATACACCTGAACAGCAGCAGGAGAGGACTCTTTAAAGTAGAGACACTACATACTGATATACACCTGAACATCAGCAGGAGAGGACTCTTTAAAGTGGAGACACTACATACTGATATACAGCTGAACATCAGCAGGAGAGGACTCTTTAAAGTAGAGACACTACATACTGATATACACCTGAACATCCCCCCCTCACCATTAAGATGTCAGGAGCTTGTCAGCATGTGAGGTGTGTGTGAATATAGACTGGATCACTGCGGCAAGTTGATAGAAATATTGAATGCTGGATATTTTTTAACCCAGACAACAATGTGATCATATATTTCTATAGTGTGACAGACAGAGCTGAGCGGTGGGGTGGGAACAGAGTGACACGTTGTCTCTCTCTCTCTCTGTCTATTTTTAGGACAGCAGTAACTGGGCTGCTGACGGCTCTCTCTGATTGGTTGAAAGTGTCCCCGGGGGTCCCAGCTATACATTTACATAGTTTGATTGAAACTGTTTCTAACCCCCATAGAGCCAGATCATTAAGCAGAGGACAAGTTTGTATTATCAGCCTGCAGGAAACTCTAGTTTACCCTGAAGGTCGACTTTTGATATTTATTTCATCAGTTATTGGCTTGAATTAACTTAAAATAACTTAATGTCTAAAGTTTATCATGAGGGAGAAGCTAAAAAGGAGTAATTGTTGTTAAAATAAAAACGGTTTGACCTCTGGGGAGCATGAGTTAGCATGACAGAAAATAAATCTGCTTTTTAATTTTTGTAATGTCGTTGTGAGTTTATCTACAGCACAAGTTCTCTGTGCGTCTCCGGACACTCTAACTCATCATAATATAACAAAAACTATAATGCTAATGTTCTGGTAATAGTTCATTTTGTAACTAACAAAGGTTTGATAAATAATATTAGATTTCAGGATTTATTAACAATTAGTTTTTTGTTGCATTAGACTCAGAGATGTTTCTCAGACTTTAACATATTCCCAGTGCGATTCACAAGTTAAAATACACTTAAGACTTGAGTCAAATGTTATATTTCATGGGAATTTGATTAAAAGTAAACGTGCATACCTGCAGGATTCGATCCCCCTCTCTGATGCGTCCGTTCTTTGCTGCAATGCTGTTTGGGTTGACCTAAAATTAAAGTGGAGAAGGATTAATATAAACAAATCACGTAAGAAATGCATCGATAAATAAATGAACTCATGAATTAGGAAACGGATGAATGAATGCGTAGATCGCTGTGAGATGGCTGAATGAATCTACAGAAAGAGTAATGGGTTGAATGAATGATTCAAAGGATAATGAATAAAGTGATTAATGGATGCATGTTGTACATTTTAGAATAAAAAGATATAAGAAATTGAGTCGTATCACCTTTTATGAGCTGTATCAATGCAAGTGAGAAACAAGTGAGTGAAAGGCTAAAAGAGTCGGTCGAAGGTAAATGAATGAATGAATGAAGATGACTCACCTCTCCAACGTAAATCCCAAGGTCCTCCTCGTCGTCCGTCCTGTAGCAGACGGTCAGCCCGAGCTTCTCCTGCTGACTGGACTTGTACAGCTCCACCTCCTAGTTAGTAAAGAGTGGTTTATTAAGGACTCCACTGGTCTTCAGGTGGGCTTCAGACATGGAAGTTAATAAGAGCGCTTCAGGAGGAAGGCGATGGTTAACGCTCGCTGACAACATGACTTCTCACAGTGCAAGTTAGCTGACACTTTTATCCAAAGTGACCGACTAGAAGTACAATCAACCAAGAGAATACCACGGTCTCTTGTTCGTACTTAAAGAGACCCTTTCATTGGGTCATATAGGTTGTTGTGCATGTCAATGGTCTGCAAAGGCTAACATCCCTGTGTTGAATTTGGTAACATGACATCACTATGTAACACTTGTGCTTCTAATGGCTAGCGCTCCAACAGATTGTGATAGGCTAAGGGGTCGGACATCTCTAAGCGGTTGACCGATCACAACAGAGCCGGCCAGCTAACCAATCAGAGCAGCTGTTTTAGTGCCTGTCTCTTAAGTCCCCCCTCCCGATTAAAGGCCTGTTTGCTATGATTGGTTCCTTTTGAAGCAAACTTATTTGAACCCAAATCAAAAGCTTTTTCCTGAAACTAACAGAGTAGTTTTGTTGCTTAAACAGGTTCAGCACTCTAAGGGCTTGAACAGCTGCTCTGATCGCTCGTGTTGCTGGACATTCGATAACAAATCCTCATAAAAAGACAAAATGTTTGGTTAAAATATCACATGAGCAGATGTTTTAAGATATTAAAAGATGTTAAGACTCGCAGGAGTTGGTGGAAACAATATATCTGTTTTGAAAGTCTTTTCGTAGGTTAAGCGGATCCTTTGGTTTTTCACAAACTTGAGAAAAAGATACCGTCTCGACAAATTAAAGATATTAAACCATCACGTGATTATTTGGTCACGATTATCATTGGAGCATCAACCAGCGTTTCTGGTTTCGGCCGGAGGGCATAGCGGTGATTTAAGGAGGAAATGAAGGATGTAATCCAAGGAATAAAAGAGAGTAGGACATTAGGAAGTCATTTAGGAGGGATATAATGATGGTGGAGATTAGGAAAAGTAATGAGGGGGGATGGAGGGAACAGAGGGAAGAATGAGGAAGAGGAGGAGGTGATTTACAGAGAACAGGAAGTCTCTTAGGAATAAAAACCGAAAGAAAGAACTGTTTCCACTTTACTGACTTCTCTAATGACCAAACTGGGATTTTGTGTCAAACAGCAGAGAACCACTGGAGCAAAAACAGAGGAAAAAGTGCCATTCAGCGAAACCCAGCGCTCCATTAGATCTGTGTAAACTGAACTCGTAGTGTACGAGCCTCTGTTGAAGGTTGAGACCGGCTGACCATCACTCACCCTGATGATCTGCACCAGACGTGACAGCTGGGAGAAGTCATTTTGTTTCAACACGTCTGAAGGCTGTGGGTTTCGCAGAACGAGCACATAGAGCAGGGGTATTCAACTAAAATTCAACGAGGTCCAGTTAGAGAAAATGTCCCCATGCAAAGGTCCGGAACGTCAAAATGTCTAAGTTGCTTCATGAATTAGTTTGATATGTATTGAAGTAGCTGCAGCTTTATCAACGTCTGCATGTAATCAACAACTGACTGCCAATCAAATAAAGTGTAGCAGCAGCTTGAGTTTCTCTTTTTCTTTGTTAACCGTTTCACATCATGACTTAACAGTTCCAGACGATTATAGAACATATCAGTCTTTACACATCATAACAAATGAACAGTTTTAAAGTTTCTCTTTCTTTCCCTCTGATATTGCAGACCCTCACTCACTTTGTTCTGTTCAGTGAGAGAGGTGAGCTGGAGCTTGTCCTGCCAGGAGTTTCAATCTGGGCTGAAATGGTGTCAGGGCCATTCTCAAACACATGCAGGTGCTCATTGGTTAGCCTCGGTTAGCTCATTGGTTAGCCTCGGTTAGCTCATTGGTTAGCCTCGGTTAGCTCATTGGTTAGCCTCGGTTAGCTCATTGGTTAGCCTCGGTTAGCTCATATGGCAATGTTTTCCTTTTCCGTCCTCAAAGGTCTCATTTCATCCAGTCTCTCAGCTCTTTGTCCGTGTTGTCCTTCATTTCCTCCTCTTTCTTTCCTATCACCCGACATCTTTTTCATACAGCACTTTATTCATTGTCACACTTAATCATAAATCTCTTTATACTTTTCTTTTGTCACACCTCGTCCACAGCTCCACTTGTTGCTTTGCATGTCTTTCATCATGTCTAACCTTCCCTTCCTTTTTATAATCTCTTCTTCACACTCATCCTCTGTCCACCCGCTTCTTTTCCTTCTTTCCTTTATCAAAATGGTGTCTCCTAAGTAAAAGCAATGGTGTGAATTTACCCTTAAACAAGTAACTGAACACTTAAAGGTTAAAAAAGCATAAAAGTCACGTTTTTATTGATATTCACCGGTGAACGTTTGCTGATCACTTCGGTGTAGAAGAACGGAACATTTTAAAATGAAAAAAGAAAGAAAGACTGGTATATTAAAATAATGATCTTCCTAAGTCACAAAAGGAGATTCTTTGACAATGTTTGCTTCCTCTAAATGAATCTAAAGTCACCATAAAAATCAGCAAGAAGTATCAACATGAATGCGTCCTCTTGGCAATTAATGTTCATATTTTATCATTTGGTTTTCAAACTGGGAACCTCTGCACCTCTAGTGCTACGTGGCATTATTGCAGAGTGTCTGTCCTGAAATAAACATATTTTGATATTGATCTTGGCAAATTAAAACAGAGGAGCTCCATTCTGTATTAAAGTAACATCTCCAATGTTATTTATCAGAGAAACCCGTTTTCTCTCGAGAGGAACAATCTGAAAGGTTTGTGTTATGGGTTTTGTTTCTGTGAATTTGGCGTGGGGGTCTAAATACTGCAATACCCATGAGCCTCGGCAGCAGTTGCCATGGAGAAGGAACCAGCAAGTACAAGGTGCGAATCAGTAGTGTGAAAACACATCTGAAAAGGAAGCTTTGGGTCTCAGTTGGGCACGTAGAGATTGATTTATCCCAGGGCCAGTGTGGTCGATCAGCTTTTAAACATCTGCTCCATCAAATGAATGAGCTGGATGGAGCGCTTTCAAGCAGCCTCGACCCCTTTTTGTGTCATATTCTGTTCATTTCTGTATGGATTTATGTAAGATACTGAAGTCCCTCTCTTGCTTTAAATGAGAGAGGGATCCCTCAAACTACATTTAGCAATACAAAACGTTCCTCTCTATGTCTGTTTTCTGACTAAAGGTTTAGTTTACTTGTATTTATTATTATGGTCCTTGGTCTTGGAATGATACTTATACTTATATGATTCTGTTTTTCTTCTGGGCTGTGTCTTCCTGGTCGTATGTACTTCTTGTAAGTCGCTTTGGACAAAAGCGTCAGCTAAATGCAATGTAATGTAATGTAATGAATGACCTTCAATCACGCCTCAAACTGACGCCACTTGTCTCAATAACATGTTTTAAATTGAAGTTGTCTGAAGTCCTTCCCACCAGCTGCTCTTGCAGTAATAAGTAGTACCTTTCTTACTGTCCTAATGTGCACCAGTTATGTTCTCTGTATTTTATATGTTTGTGTTTTGCGTAACGTTGCTGCCTTCTTGGCCAGGTCAGCTTTGAAAATGAGATTTTACCTCAATGCTTTTATCTGTTGCAGGATTCTTGCTGTTCTGAATACATACCCTCTTGGTTGATTGCACTCATTGTAACCAGTGTTGTTCGGCAATAGTGAAGAACCACAGCTGGCGGAGCTGCTTTGGTTTATATTCCAGATGTATTCATCCGGCTGAATCACTTTGTGCAGATGAGGGTAGTACGCTTCTCAGAGGGAGGGTGACCTTGAGGTATTAAAGTTTATTACAAGGGGCTTGGTACTTGAAAACATGGCTAAGAGCCACTCTGAATTCATTGATGCTATTTCGGTTTCTGGTAATAGAGGGATGTCAGATTGTTGTAGGCCGACTCAGGAGGTAGAAGCAAGGTGTCCTCGCGACAAAAAGTATGTTTTAATTGTAGTGGATTTTAGAATTATTGCAGAAAATAAGCCCAGTGGCTAACACACATCATGATACTTAAACGTTTTGTTAACTCCACTTAAGGATTGGTGTGTAAATGCAATGGAAAGTGGAAAGGAAGTAAAGAGCAAGAGTTAGGGTATAAACCAATAGAGAAAGGTTGCATGGCTGTGTGAAAAGAGGCTATAAAATTGTTCGTACTTGGTCGTTTATTTACCTCAAAAAAATAAAGTGTGATTTACAGACATCACTTTCCCAAAGACAAGTCAATGGGGAAGTCTTTTTGGGCCCAAATGACCTCACGGACTTGAACAGAAATCTTTCACCACAGTTTTGGACGCTATGAAAATGTGCTTCAACGCTTCCTGGGTGATTTCTCTAAACAACAGCAGATCTCTCACCTCGTACTCCAGGTCGTCCGGTCTGTCCACCTCGTGGTTGGAGACGTCAAAGTAGTCGTCGGGGTCGTTGTACTCAAACACACAGCTGAGGGGAGAGAAAGGGAAATCAATCTTCATCATATCATCTGACAGCATTGATTTTTCTGTCCGGAGACTTTATTGTGTTATTCTGGACGCTCTAAAAGACAAAAGGTCAGGACTCACAACTCGTTGATGCCGTACGGTGCTTCGAGGTGAGGCGCGGGGGGAGACGGGGGAGGAGGGGGAGGGGAGGAGGAGCGGTGGTGGGGATGGTGGTGACCTCTGCTTCTCCCCGGAGGAACTATGTTCACGAAACTGATGTCCGTCTGCGTCGCGTTGTCCACGCAGTCAGGGATCGACACCATGGCAACCGAGTAGATGGAGCTGCTGCCACCGGTGCCATTACTGCTGCACACCAACGTACCTGGGAGGAAGAGGAGGAGGAGGAAGAGGAGGTGGTATGTGAGATGGACGAGGAGGATGAAGAAGAAAAGTTCATAGAGGAGGGGGAAGAAGATGAAGAGCAGGAGGGGCAAGAAGTAGAGGAAGAGGAGGAAGAAGAGGCAGGAGAAGGGGAAGAGTTAACAACACACAGAACTGAACAGTGTTAACATTGAAACTTTATAAAGATACAGTTGAACGTTGTCATGGTTTCCAGACATTAGGAAACTGTTCAATTCAGTTCTAAAGACAAAAGTACCAACAAATAAAAATACAAACCAAACTAACTGACCAAAAATTAATCTAAATAGATTTGGAAGTGCATTAAATGTGAGGAAATAAGAAACACCTGAATCAGATATAGGAAGTAAAATATGTGTAATATGTGTAATTTGACACCTAATACCCAAAAGTGACCAACATGCTTCAATTGAGATCTAAAGACAAACAAAAAATCCAAACCAAATTAACTGTAAAAATAGAAAAAAGTATATAAATATGTAAACAAATTCAATCCAAAAATATATCTAAATAAATGTGTTAAACAGCTGATGTGTGCGGACCACCTAACTCCACAAATATCAAAAAACACATCGTTTTTCTAGAACAGATTACAAATCGCTTGAAAATGGTACAAACAAGTTGCAACATGTGTGATGAAGGTGTTGCGCTGGGCTATATCATGCAATTGAAAGTGAAACTTAACCTCGCTCCATTGCGGAGATATTCCAGCGAGAGTGCAGAAAACTGAAATGTATTTATTTATTTCAAATGTGAAATGTTACCAATATACTCACGGACCACTAGGGGGCGCTCACGGACCACCAGTGGTCCGCGGACCACACTTTGAGAAGCACTGCCATAGAGGACCAACATGCTCGCTGCCTTTAAAATCAAATTAGATAAATGAAAATCTGTATTTATGGCATGTTGTATGTTGGCAGCTGCTTGAAAAGGGAGAAGGAGAATGTTGGCATATGCTGTGGCTGCGGCTCAGTGGGTAGTGCGCTGAACTTCAATCAGGTGATAGCAAGTTCGAGTCCCACTGCAGTCAGCATGTCGTTGTGTCCCTGAGACACTTCACCCCAAATTGCTCCTGTGGGGATTGCCCACAGTATTGAGTATGTAAGTCGCTTTGGATACAAGTGACATGTCATGTCATGTAATGGATATGACTAATATTGAAATAGAAAAGTGGGAATGATTAAACGCTGCAGTTACATCAGAAAAGACGGTAAAAGTGATTTTTAGATATGAAATCCGATGAGAGGAAACGAGGAGAGGAAATGTCAGGAGATAAGAGGGGGAAAGATGAGATATGGAAACGTGATAAGGAAGAGGAACATCAGCTGAAACTAAATGGGACGGAGAGAAATCAGATGGAGATATTAGAGGAGATGTAATGAGGCAAACACGTGGGAAGACAAGAGAAGGGATAAAGCGAGGTTTGAAGTAATGAAAAGAGATGATATGAAAGAAAAAAGGATTCCTGTCTGACAGCAGCTCAAAACCTCAAAGAGAGTGAAGAGAAAAGGAAGTAACACATGTGGGAGATAAAAGGAAGTAAAAGCACCAATTGAATAATAAAATATGTGTGTATTCATGTCTCTGTTTACCTTTCCTCCTTTGATTCTTGCGGACCGACCCGAGTTGTTGCAAAGGCTCTTGGGAGTTTTGTGGTCTGTCTAGTGGGAGCTGAGAGGCTCTCCGTCCTCTGACCTGAGGAGGGGAGGAGGGGAGGAAAATCAAATCAAATCAAATCAAGTTTTATTTATATAGCACATTTAAAAACGATGTTTGGTCGAGCCAAAGTGCTGTACATGTAATAAAAACACTTTACTACAGTACAATAACAACAAAAGACAGTCATTGCACCAGCAAATATAAAAACAAAACACACGGAAAAGTCAGGAGTCGTGCTCCGCTCTAACTAGAAGGCCTGAGAGAAGAAGTGAGTCTTAAGTGTGGATTTAAAAACCCCTAGGGTCTGGGCCGACCTCACATGGAGGGGCAGAGTGTTCCAGAGCCTGGGGCCAGCTGCCTGCGAAGGCTCGGTGCCCTCGGGTTTTGAGCCTGGTCTTGGGCACTACCAGCAGCAGGTGGTCAGCAGACCTTAAAGCTCTGGCTGGGGTGTAGCGCTGGAGGAGTTCGGCTATATAGGCCGGAGCCAGCCCATTTAGTGCTTTAAAAACAAATAAAAGGATTTTAAAATAAATTCTGAACCGAACTGGAAGCCAGTGCAGTGAGGCCAGAATTGGGGTGATGTGGTCACGCTTTTGTGGCCAGTCAGCAAACGTGCAGCTGCGTTCTGAAACTAGCTGCAGGCGTTTAATTGAGGCCTGGTCCATACCCATAAGGAGGGAGGAGGGGAGGGGAGGGAGGGAGGAGCAAAGCAGAATTAGTAAATAAAGAATACTGGAGAAGTGGATTTAGTTAACCTGGCGTCACCCATTGGTTTGTAGTCTACTAAGTTTTGGCAATTTTTGTATCTCCATCTTTTTTGTAACTGAAAGTGACCAAAATATTACCTTTAACTTTCATGTACTGTGAAAATGTTAAAGGGGCCCTATTCTGCTCATTTTCAGGTTCATATTAGTATTTAGTGTCTACTGCCTGTGCTGCAGCGCCTCTGTCTGAAACCATGCAGAGCCCAGTCTGCTCTAACTGGCCGGCTCTGTTGTGATTGGTCAACCACTTAGAGATGTCCCGCCCCTTAGCCTATCACGTACAATGTGTTGGAGCGCTAACCAATAGAAGCGCAACTGTGACACGAGGCATAACCTACAGTAATACTAACTATTTCTACATTTAGTGGACACAAAGAGGCAAATAGTTTAATAGTCATTTGTATTAAGGATGTTTCCTTCTACAGCTCTAAAATAAGACATTTTATGGAAGCACTAAATCCCTGAATATCAAAATGAAATGCATGAAACACTTTTTTGCTTGGGGGGTTGCATAAGGCAACTACCGAGGGCATCAAGAAAGGATAGAGAACTTAAAATGCAGTGTTTCCTCTACACTGTATATACAGACAGCGGCGGCGCAGAAGGAAAGGCAGGCAAAGGGATTGATCACATATACATAATCAAAGTGATGTGACCTTCATTGACCTTCTGCAGAGTCTTCCAATGAATTCATCAGTCCATCTCTGTTCCCCTTTCCGTCCTTTGCATACAGCTGATACTGCATGTGTGTTTGTTTTACATGTTCAAATGTTTGCATGTAGGCTTGTTAGGAAACACAGTTGCCCATGTATTCACCAGAGCTCCATTGGATGATACGTTATCCATTCTCAATGGGACTTGAATAATTGTTTATAATAAGACATGTGCACTTGTTACAGCAAGAACAGAGCCAAAGACAGCTTCATATTAACCAAGAAGCCATTTTTGAATATGACTAGTGTTGAAACACACTTCAGACCTTCCTCACATAACGAATGATTGAAAACTGTGCAGGTGACAGTCTGACAGGAAATCCCCTGTATCTAGCATCAGCTTTATGGGAGAGGAACCTTATTAAAGATGACTGATAGGAGGCGGTGGAGGGGAAGTGGGACACGAGAGTCAGAGAAGACGAAGAGTCAGTCAGGGAGGAGGATCATAGAGAACATCAGAGAGTGTCCTACCTTCACGTTTCCCTGTCTGTCCATCGGCCGCAGGGAGTCGTTCCAGCCTTTCTGCTAATGAGAGGGAGACAGAGACGAATGGTGTTAGGAGAGGAGGAGATTATCTTTCTAGGAGATGAAACCTGAAAAACACTGAAACCAGAGAGACGCGAACAATTAAAAAACAATATTACATTTGTTATATTTGCAAACATCATATTTATTAGTCTATAGAACATCCCTAACATGTGTGTAAGCTGGTCTGCTACGTCCCCACTAGGGGATGAGGACATGCAACACACACCAGTTGGAATTGGTAAATAATGATAAGGAGTTTATTATATAGCAGGATAACAAAATGGAAGGCAAGCAACTTGAAACAAACAAGAGGGTTTAACTGAGCACCCAAACAAAGGGAGGACTCTAAAAATATACACTAACAACCAAAATAACAACTAAACAACCCTCACTATCCAAGTGGTACAGACTAACGAAAGGAGACTGTATGCAAACACAGCTATACTATAAGACAACAGTCAACATCCTAATATAAACATATCTAATCACATCAATACTACACTAATTATCAAAACGAATAATTTCTAAATTCAAAGGATTTTTCTTTTTAAGAAATGAAGGAAAGTCTGTCAACAAAATTGAAAACCAAATGTATTTTCTCCAGACTTGTGGAGGAATTTAAAGAGGACATATTATGCAAATTGTCAGGTTCATATTATTATTTCCTGCATCTCCTGCTGATGTTCAGGTGTATATCAGTATGTAGAGTCTCTACTTTAAAGAGTCCTCTCCTGCCGATGTTCAGGTGTATATCAGTATGTAGAGTCTCTACTTTAAAGAGTCCTCTCCTGCTGATGTTCAGGTGTATATCAGTATGTAGTGTCTCTACTTTAAAG
>CADEHL010001511.1:1471232-1488732 GCA_902827135.1 Harpagifer antarcticus
ATATTTTTTAAATCCTCTGGAGCAGAGAGAGGAAGCTGTGGATTATTGTTATTGATAAATGCATCAGTGTTTCTTAGGTCAAAAACACTAACCCACACTTAAAATGAAAGCGTTTAGTTTATTTAATAAAGAGCACATGTCAATGTGAAAAGTGACAGTAGTTATAGATTATTTGCAATTTGGTGCTATATATATATATTTAAAAAAAAAAATTATATATATTTTTTAAACACCTTGAATTTCAAGGGGGGTCGCGGGGCTCCGCTGGCAAGACAATTGGTAGGGGAAACACCTGGATAGTGTTAATCAACGATAGGTCGTCCCCCCCTCAAAGGTGATTGGTTCACTGCCATTGCAGGTATTATTGGGCCACATCAAAATTAGACGCGCCTGTCATCCTCTCCTACTGACACCTGACACCACAACATAACACACGTAGGGAGAGCCGGGACGAAAGTAATACGGGACGAAAGTAAACGGAGCGATTTATCCGAGCCCAAACAACTTTGACCGGCCAAATTACGTCAGAATGATCAGCATTCAATACTTAACAGACCTACTAAATATCAGGGTTTAACTGTCAGGAGTAGCTAGTGTTGTCACGATACCAACATTTTTGGTTTTGATACCAAGTCAAGAATTGCGATTCCGATTATTTTTCGATACTTTTCTTAAAAAAAGGGAAACAGTCTTAAATGTAATTATTGTGCTTTATTTCACACCATAACCATAACCACAAACTTTTAAACAATGAGAACAATAAATAAAATAAATGACAAGATTCGTATTAAATAAAATTAATACATTTCTTACAGACAGGCCTCGTGGTGTCCGTAGGCTTGCCCTCACTGTCAGAGATATAGCTAAAATACATCCAAATGTCGCTTCTGGAGTCTTTTTGTCAACAAGCCGAGGCGCAGCGGCAGCTGCACTCCCACTTGCAGCCATGCTTCTCGTTTTCTCACATGCTCTGGCAGCTAGCGCGTGCACGAGAGAGGGGCGGGACTGCAGGCACGGCTGCAGTGCAGGGAGTGGAAGCAGAGCGCTGAACACACAGGGCTCTTAGTAAAAACGGCGCTTTCTCACCGGAGTACTTTCCCCCTCATTCTTAAAGTACCGATACTAATGAAACGGAGGAATCGTAACGTTTTTAACGGCAGGGTATTGCGGTACCTTTCAATATCGGTACACCGTGCAACACTTGTCAGGAGTCAGTGTCTCTCCCCAAACTCACACAATTCGATATGAACTGAAGAGCCGCATGAAACTAGGCAAAGAGCCGCATGCGGCTCGAGAGCCGCGGGTTGGCCACCCCTGCCATAGAATATAACAAAAAGTGTATCTCGAGCCGGTTTCTCAAACTTACCTACCCCACCTTTAAGAGATGTTCACCTTTTGTTCTTCGACATAAAATACGTCAGTAAATACTGCTGAAAGTCGGAAGCTTGGTGAACAGGTGTCTAAATGGGATTACTAAACATCATCTCGTTGAACATCAGCCGCCTTTAGTTTAGCGATGGTGACTCGTTATGTAACTGTGATGTAGTTCCTTTAAAGCCTAATGTTGGTGTCTTACTTCTAGGGAATATATTTACACTTCAGTATCATAAAGGTGTGTTAATACGTGGAGATTATCCTGCTGAACAAAATGTGTAAGTATCATAAACGTGTGTTTGTCACAGAGCTTATTTTCAACTAATTTAAATGGAAAATCCCTTTGAGTAAACCTGTTCACTTCTGGGTCAGTCTAACACAAGTATCTGATCACTGTACCTCTCCAGTTTCTGTTTGTGTGTGTGTGTGTGTGTGTGTGTGTGTGTGTGTGTGTGTGTGGGTGGGTGTGTTGTGTGTGTGTGGTGTGTGTGTGTGTGTGTGTGTGTGTGTGTTGGTGTGTGTGTGTGTGTGTGGGTGTGTGTTGTGTGTTGTGTGTGTGGTGTGTGTGTGGTGTGTGTGTGTGTGTGGGTGTGTGTGTGTGTGTGTGTGTGTGTGTGTGTGTGTGTGTGTGTGTGTGGTGTGTGTGTGTGTGTGTGTGTGTGGTGTGTGTTGGTGTGTTGTTGTGTGTTGTGTGTGTGGTGGTGTGTGTGTGTTGTGTGTGTGTGTGTGTGGTGTGTGTGTGTGTGTGTGTGTGTGTGGGTGTGTGTGTGTGTGTGTGTGTGTGTGTGTGTGTGTGTGTGTGTGTGTGTGTGTGTGTGTGTGTGTGTTCTGTACAGGATAATTACAACCTTCCCCTGCTGCGCCACTGCTCATTATACTGAGTGTGTGAGTGTGTGAGTGTGTGGTTACAGGCACGGTAACAATAACAGTCCCGACTGGGCTCTGCCACATTAGCCCGACAGAAATCACAGCTAAGTGAAGTGTGAAATGAATAACCGAGAGGCAGGAAAGCGCTGACTCGTCTCTTCTGTTATAGAAACCCTGATATCTTACACACAAAGCGCGCTCTCGCCTAATGGAGCTTTATGTTTGACATAACAGCATGGATCTCAGTCAAAATGGATTATTGATCCTTTTCAGCATAACAGAATCACCCAATTGTTACCTAAAAACACAAATAACTGATGTTGTGCACGAGGCTAGTTAGCAATCTATCTCTTAAATCATGGGCGGAGAGGTGGGACTTCATTATTGGAGGAATATTGATTGATATACAGAGCGGTACAAAGCAGTTATCACGCTGTGCCTTCATTGTAATGCAGAATACTTCAGTCAGTATTTACTAGTTGAGCCAGTGGATTGATTTACTATCCATTGACCTTGTGGTTTAAGTGTCTTAGAGAGCAGTGAATTAAATCACTTATGTTAATGACACATTACCTTTGTCACCAATTATAGCTCTGTAATGTGGTGCCCTGTTCATTTTGGTTATATGCTATTTTCATCCACAAAGGAGGCAAGGTTGGTCAGTCAACCACTTTGTTCCCGACTTCAATTTCCCCGCTGTTATTACCATTAATATTCATGACATTCTGTTCAAACATCCATCACTCCCACACAATGAATCATGCTGACTTGGTGATACTCGGTCTTTGTCTCTGGATTTAACAAAGTGTGGTTTTGGGTGAAATTAGTCAATAACTATGTATATTGTCATGAAACGGAGACCTATCGGATGACCAATGCTCGGCTGAATTGATTACCTTTTAGACCCAGTAGAGATTACTAACATCTTTACTTTCTTCTAGTGGCTTCGTCAAGTCAACACTTTAACATTTAATTTTGGAGAGATACTCATCACTCCCACACAGTGAATACTAATGAATTTGGTGACCCTTTCTCATAACATCACCAAGGGATTAACAGATGTAGTTTTGGGTGAAAAGACTCAACAACTTTACTGTGAATTGGATCGTCATGAAATTAATTTCGGGCAGCTGTATTGATTACAATGGAGAACTATTGGATGACTGATATTCTGCTGAAACACTTTGTAGATCATGACATTTGATTCGTGACCGAAAGAACGAGATCGCGGATACAAGCGGCCGAGATGGGTTTTCTCCGCAGGGTGGCTGGTGTCTCCCTTAGGGATAAGGTGAGAAGTTCGGTCATACGGGAGGGTCTCGGAGTTGAGCCGCTCCTCCTTCGCGTGGAAAGGAGCCAGTTGAGGTGGTTCGGGCACCTAGTTAGGATGCCACCTGGGCACCTGTTCCAGGCACGTCCAGCTGGGAAGAGACCAAGGGGTAGACCTAGCCAGGTGGAGGGATTATATCTCTTCGCTGGCCTGGGAGCGCCTTGGGATCCCCAGTCAGAGCTGGTTGATGTGGCCAGGGGAAGGAAAGTTTGGGGCTCTCTGCTGGAACTGCTACCCCCGACCCGACCACGGATAAGCGGGAGAGATGGATGGACGGATGGACATTTGATTCTAATACCCCAATCTCCACATCACCACATTTAGGACACACTTCTTATTAGGGTTGGCATTGAACTTTTGTATTGAATGCAACTTGTGAGCTGCAGTAATCATCCATATGATTTTCTCTTGGGAATATGGGTGTGAGTAGCATATTTGCATGCTCCATGAATGTACCCCTCACATGTGCTACTGCTACTGAACGGTAGGACAAGCATACTTTGACTTTCATTCTAGCATTTGAAATGTTTAGCTCATTTGAAACCAATGCAGAAGCACTTTCAGTAGCGTGTAACGAAAAGCGAATGTACCTCCAGGATTCTTGTTAGTTTGAGTGCACTTAGTGTGGCCTGCTTTCAATAAAAGCATCAGGTGAATGTTATGCAATGAGGTTATTCTTCAGGTGAACAGGATTTTTATGACACTCTAAAAGTTATTTGAGATATTTCTCTTGAGACCATTATATGGCAACAGTAGAACGTTAACCAGAGGGTAACCCTGCCTCAAAATGCAACACGCCATGTAAACGGAAGAAGTAATTAAAATGACAGTATTGACGAGTGAGAAGCGTGACAGAAACATTCCCGCTGGGGTTATAACTACCAGTAAAGCATTAGCAGCAGCCTGAGACCGTTGTGATCTCTGCCACACAGGAACATATGGAGCTGATTACTTTTATTGTCTCTCATTGTTGTCACCATGTGTTCAATATGTCGGAGGCTCCATCAATACCACCTCCTGGGGCTTCAACACGTTCCTGCTCCCTGCGCATTAACTATTTACTGAATCCATCAACCACCACACCCCAAATAGTTCCACTTCAACAAACATTTATCTCTTTCATCCTCGCATTCTAGACTCAGAACAGTCTCATAATTCACACATGCACACAGAAGGATTCACACTTGGATTTCCGGATCCATACTTGTGGTTTTCAATGCACACACAAATGTGTTCTGTAAATCGCATGTAAATAAAATCCAAATACAGAACAAAGTTTTACATCCATCAGGGGAGTCTCAAAAAACCCACTCACGAAGGCACAGCGATCCAGCATTTTCTGTATTTGGATTTTATTTACATGTGTATGAAACGTAACACATTTGTGTGCATTGAAAAACACAAGTGTGGATCCTTCTGTGTCCATGTGTGTATTATGAGACTGTTCTGATATCATAATCATAATAATAATAAATCATAAAGAACTGTTACAGGATGTGTATTTTGTAAATTGTGTAATATTTGCTTCTTGGTCTTTGGCTCTTTTCTTGCTGTAACAAGTGCACGTTTCCCCTCTGGGGCGAATAAAGGGATTCTGATGCTGATTGGTTAAGTTAAGTTAAGTATTTTTCAATCGCCTCACGCAATGTTTTTTAAATGCCTTATTATTAAACAATTATTCAAGTCCCATTGAGAATGGACAACGTATAATCCAATGGAGCCCTGGTGAAGACATGGGCAACTGTGTTTCCTAACAAACTGGCCTACATGCAAAACAAACACACTGCTTTTACAATGACACCCACATAAACTTTGAAACAAACTTGCAGTATCAGCTCTATGCAAAGGACGAAAAGGGGAACAAAGATGGACTGATGAATTCATTGGAAGAGTCAACAGGAGGTCAATGAAGGCCACAGAACTTTGAATATGTATATGTGATCCTTCCCTTTACCTCCGTTTCGTTCTTTTGCCATTCGAGCTTCAGTGTAATGTGGCTCTCGAAGTTGTGTTGGGACAATACTGAATGTACTTTTCCAATATCAGAGTAACATGATAACAAAGACCCTACTGTAGCTGTGAACATGACAGGATATATGATTACCTAGAAGAGCATCAGGACTGTTTTAGGCATCTGATAGCTATGTGATTAACATGGTGATTCAGCCTCTATGGAGATACACATATGACTGTCATGTTTATTGCTTACGTGGGTCTTAGCTAATCTGAACTAAGCATTGAATACTGCTTTGAACCGGTATACATGTATCTTGTGACTGTGTAACCCCTCTCTTGGATATCAGCATGTGAAGGACACTGTTCAGGAACTAGCTGATGCTCTGTATGTGATGAATACTTCCATTCTTGAGAGGATAATAAATACATGGATCCTGATATTGAAGCTGAAGCCGGTGACGAGTGATATTTTTCTAACAAGTTGCATTGATGACCTTTTTGACCTCACAGGTTGCGGTTGAATTTCAAAAGATTATCCTATCGTCTTTTCCAAACCACTATTCCTTAACTTCTGAGTTAAACATCATAGGGTTAAGAGAAAATGCAGAATACATCAGGACTCAGGAAAAGACAACTGCGGTGCAAAGAGAATCTGACTGCACTTACATTAGGCTGTCAATGATTGGCCAGCGGATGTTATTGATGCGTCTGCCATGAGGAAACAGTAGATTACCATAAGCGCATGTAGATACTTTGCTCTTTGAGGTGATGATTTATAAACATGAAAAACAGTGAACAACATTATTACATTAAAACATATACAACATTTTCTCCTTTCATTTCTAAAAGGGTGGTCGAGTGTATCCTAAACTAAAGGAAGCACTGAAGCTCTTTTCCTGTCATCAGAATCTGATCAGCTCTTATCACGTCTGACACTGAGGAGCTTCTGAGTCATTTCACTCCGTTAGGAACCTTCCCAAGACCCCAGGAAGTGCGCCGGCCGCTGAAGGACATTTTTCTTGGTGGCTGCATTGACAAACAGTTTGTAATTTGGTTTTCCTGCTGTGTATCACCTACGCCCATATTTCTCTATTTGTCTTCTTTCCTTGTAAATGCATGTCAGTAAATAAGCCTGATATAAAAACTGTTGTTCCATATCCTTTGCATTAAGTCGAAAGTGCAGCTGACTAACGCATAATGTTAGTTAATGTTTAACCTAATGTATAATTTAAAAAGCTGCACGTCTCCAGTCTCTGTCCAAAAGAGAAGAACAGGGAAGAGACAAGGATGGAAGCAGTTCTTCTGATCATCATCGCTCTTTCAGGCAAGTTTTATATATTTTATTTAAAATACTGCATGTTGTTCCATTAGACATTTTAGTACTTTGTATTGTGGTTTCCCTCTGACAATTACTTAAGTTGTTTAATTTACAGTTTAACTTTAATGTACTTTGGAGAAGTTGGTTCAGTAATAGATATTGAATCTAATCAAAGTGTCTGTGTCTCTGCAGGGCTGAGCGCTGTCTCCTCACATGCTGAACGTCAGTACCATTTTGTTTCTGAAGCAAAGACCATGTCTGAAGCTCAGAGATACTGCAGAGAGAAACACACAGACCTGGCCACTGTAGACAGCATGGAGGTTGTGGAGCTCCTGAACGACAAGGCAGGCCAATACAACCAAGTGAGGTCACTCTTCTCTGTCTTTCGATTTAAATGAGTTACATTTCTTTTAGAGTCAAATTTAAAAAGGAGAGATTATCACAGAAAGCTAAACCTGTTTTAAAGTCCTATGGGAACCTGAGTTTCAAACAGAGTTGAAAATGTTTTAAGCCAAAGCTATAGCATAACACCCTGTAGTAAAGTGGAAGAGGTTCAGAGTAACAAGGCTGTGAATGAATGTTGACTTGAGGGGATTCCCATTAGATCACCACGTACCAAGGCTGGTCTCATGAAGGCAAACCTTCTCTTTATTAAACATACACATTTTCTCAAGCAGCAGCTTTGAAAGCTTCAACAGGATGTAATCATTATAACAATGTCTTGCTTTCAGTCAGCCTGGATAGGGCTGCACGATGACCGGGACACCTGGAGGTGGTCGATGTCAGACCCAAGCTTCTACGGACCGGGGGAGACGGAGTTCAGACCATGGGGAATAATCAACCAAGCAACGGGCACGATGAACAATGCACATTTTTGTTCTGATGGAACATGGCTGATAGTTTGTAATCACCACCGCAGGGTGATCTGCTTTGATGTCACAGGTAAGAAAATAAACTTAAAATTAATATTACACATTTAAAATCATATTTTAAGCTTCTGAAATACAATGCATTGGTCTTTATCTAACTAGCGGTTCACAACCTTTTTTCTTTGTGACTTTTTTCTTTTGTTAGCAGTTCCACTAAAGACATTTCCCTTTTCACAAACATTCTCACATGGTTTCATTTAAAAGATACGTAAAAGGAAATTATGTATATACCATTTTTTGCTAAACTTGTTTCAGAATTGTAGGTACGTTTTACATCTTATACATCTGTGCTAAACAGAATAAGAACAATATAGAATCAATATCATTTGAATGAAGCTTTAACCTGTAACAGAGTATTCACATCGTTGTACTCCTGCTTTTACTCAAAGATCTGAATATTCCACCACTGATACTACTAAAGTTTCTTGCCAACATTCATGTGTTGAAAAACCCCAGAACTACAAATCACAAAGTACACATGTGTGGGATTTAACTGTAATATTTTATGTTATAAAGGCATCAATACCACCAGAGATGTGGCATTGATGTCAGGCTGTATGTCGTGGTGCCTCTACTCAGCTTCTCTGTGTTCCATTGTCAGGGCCAAATGCAACATTTGTCCTCATCAACGGCAAAATGACTTGGACTGAGGCCCAGAGCTACTGCAGAGAACACCACACAGACCTGGCCCGTGTGAGGAACCCGGCGGAGAACCAGCAGCCTTTACAGAGACTCCTGGAAGTGGTCCGATGGAAGCAGCTCCTCCTTCAAGTACTGGAAAGAAAATGAACCTGACTACGTAGGTCCCAAAGCTTGTGTGGCTGCAGCTTTCGACAACTCTGGAAAATGGGAGGACTTGGACGGTGGAGTGAAGAAGCCATTCATCTGCTACGGACGTGAGTAAAATTCCACAGCTACGTCAAAGCAAGTGATGATATTGAGTCTGTTGAAAAAGAAGACACCATAAACGTTGTGACTGATGACGTTGTTTGTGTTTCTAGCCTGTTGTGCCTGTTGTTTCAATGAAAGTGATAAAGGTGAGGGTGGAGAAACCAAAGGGTTGTGGATCTGAACGACCCCGCTTTTCTGGATGCGATGTTGGTGGAGGTTAATCATGTTTTCTACTTTTATGCAAAAACATCACCAGAAAGGAAATTCACATGACATGAGAACAAGAGACGAAAGAGGTAGGAAACAAATAAATAACTATTAAAGAATAATGAATTCAACGAAAGAAAATGTAGTAAATGAATTTCTATACGAATGAAATGGAC
Source organism: Harpagifer antarcticus (assembly GCA_902827135.1). Lineage (NCBI taxonomy): Eukaryota > Metazoa > Chordata > Actinopteri > Perciformes > Harpagiferidae > Harpagifer > Harpagifer antarcticus. The sequence continues at coordinate 1,480,281 of CADEHL010001511.1, forward strand.
CAAGATGAACATGAATGAAATTCTATATCAATTATCCATTCAATACTTTGGCCACAAATAACAGGACCCAAGCATTTAGGAAGAAGACGTGTAAATATGTGCAGAAGAAGTAAATAGCAGAAACTTAGCCACATGCCACCAAATGCATTAGGAACATGTACAAATACTATTCCATAACCTGAGGTAAGCCTTTACACTGGAAGAAATAAGGGGAACAGCTACCATTTCAGACGAGTGAGCTAAAGAGAAATCATCTGTTTTGTGTCTCAGGCGAAAAAGAACCTAAGGGCCCAGGGATTGGACGACAACGTCCAAGTGGCCTGGGAGGAAGCAGCCGGATGGGACAAGTCTTCCACAAGGAGGAGGAGGAGAAGAAGAGGGGATGAGCTCTAAAGCTGAATTGCTGTGTCGGCTTTTATCAGAGAAAAGTGCATTTCTTTGCTCAAAGTCCTCGTGCGACAAGAATTCAGCTGCAACAATGATCTGAATAATCAATTAGTTACGATCATTTTGATAGAAGAAAGAGAATGTGATGCTTTTTCCTTGTTATATATGAATTTAATATGTTTAGGGTTTTTACTATTGAATGTATTTGCTTGGCCGGTGGGAGATAATAATAAAATGTTTGACTTTTGATCAAGATTAAATCAACGATAAATAAAATGACCTTTAATGAAAGTTCATACAAAAATGTGTTTCTTTATTTGCGTCCTAATTATTGTTTTTTTGTCTCACAATATCTTCAAATGAGTTATGTTGAAAACAGTAACAGGCCGTGCGTTTCACACCTAGGCCTTCAGTAGTGTCCACCTGAATGAATCCACCTCCTAATAGCATTATTATGACGTCACGGCTATAGAAGCCATTAATATGATACATTAACGCAGGACAACAGGGCGCTGCTTCACAGACAGGTTTCTAATGTAGCGAGAATGAATGCCATTACTAAAGCAAGAGCACCGAACAACACAATTCAACAAGCCTCCTTTCACTGCTGCGCCGCACATCCTCTCTAGCAGAAGCAACAATATTACTTAATGAAATGACAAGAAAATATCAACAATGTTAAATAAAAGTCATTATAGCCATTACTCACTAATACGTTTGATTATTTGTACCCAAAAACCTTCCTCCTTTCTTTCTTTCTGAAGAGTTCAGTCACTGTGTTGTTCAGATTACCTGAGTGTTTCAGTTCCAATAATAAGTCCTGTTCTAACGCCATGGAGGCTGATGCTGGAAGTCGAGTCAGTTCAGTCGTATTTCTGTCAAAAACACATTGTGAATATAGGAATGAACCGAGTCCTGCTTCTGACACGGCTCAGTTCTCTTTATACGTGAACCTTCCTAAGAACACTTCGACCTCAGCCACATCCATCATGGTGCACTTTGTAATGGAGGGTATGTCCTCTTGTTGGAGGACATTTAGAAGATCTTTGGTGAGAGATGTTTGAGATTTACTGAGTTGATTTACGCTCATGTGATTGGCTTAGAATGAAGGAGACATCTGATTGGTTATAGATAGAAAAATTACAAGTACGAATCGGGTGACCGTCAGGGGAGTCTCAAAAAACCCACACACGAATGCACAGTGATCCGTGCACAGAAAGCGGTTTGTGTTTGCAGGTTTAGAGGTTTTACACATAAAACTAGTATGTGAGGATCTGAAATACATGTGTAAAACTTTTTTCTGCATTTGGATTTTATTTACATGTGTATGAAACGGAACACATTTCTCTGTGCATTGAAAAACATACGCATACGCATTCCCTACAACTGATGAACACACACACACACACACACACACACACACACACACACACACACACACACACACACACACACACACACACACAACACACTGTGGAGAAAGAGACGGGACGAAGGATCCACTTTTCATTCCCAGCAGGCCGAGGGGGAGAGCGGAGATGCTATAATCATACCCGAGAGAGGGGGAAGCTAAAAGGGGAGACAGGGAGCGGTCAGAGAGAGAAAGGGAGGAAGGTTGAATCCAGACGAGGATGAAATTGGAAGAAAAAAGGAAGAAAATGGGGGGAGGGGGAACATGCAAATCACCAGAGAGGGGGAGATGAGAGTGGGAGAAAAGGACTCCCAACCATTAGAAAGAGATTTCTACTTTCTCTCTTTCCGCTCGCCCCTCACCTCCATCAATCCTCAGGACTTCCAGACTCTATGGAAGTCAAGCTGAGGATCGAGGCGTGGAGATTACAGAAAACTACAAAGACCAGACGGGCCCTGTGGAATAGTGACTTTACTCGAGGTGTGTGTTAGGCGCTAGAACATATATCGTCTCATCCAGCGTCCTTTGAGGAAAGATTAAAGTCTCAATATCTGAACAGAATATGGGTACATGAATTTAAAGAAGTTGAAACTCCTGTGGGAAAGAGAAGATGCATGGAAGGACTGACTGAGAGAGATTGTTTTGAAGATGCGTGAGATACAAACTAAATATATATTAGGAAGTAAATGTACTATTACTATTTTTGCAGAAATTCAACCTAAGGAATGTTTGAATTGAAACATAACACTGTATATGCATGTGGAAAGATGTTGAGTCACGCTATTGTAGAGTACAATAATTTACCAGAACAGCGAATAAATGTACCTTGACTAAAGATATAGCTTTTTTTATTACTGAACCTTTAAAGAGTTTATTTGGCAGATAGAGTCTGTCCATGTGTCCTGCTGATGATAATTAGTCACGTTTTGAAAGTATAAATTAAACTTTAGATATCCTTAATGGAATAAAGCAACTGGAGATAGAGAAGGAGAATCATTAAACACCACAAATGTATTTCTGTCACCTGACTGTCATCAGAAACTGCCGGAGAATACATTGACATTACGCCAATTTAGACCAATCTGTCATTACGCTCAAATTATAGTCATTATAATCAACCCTCTCACAGACAATAACTATGTCCTAGTGAACAGGGTTGGTTTTCTTAGTTTATTCAAATTTATTTTAGAGATATGGAGGTTTTTATCTGACTAGACGACATTTAACTACAGTCAAATAAATGAAAACGGATATGAAACACTATCGAAGAATGTGGAGAGAAGAGTCTGTGTACATCTGCAGGCTCATACAAAACACACACACACACACACCTCAGCACACATTCTCACAGAAGGAAACCACAGCTGTGTGTTTTGGATTTTAAAAGCTTGACAGATATCCAACCCTTTAGAAAGAAACATCCAGTGCTTCCTCAAAATTATATTAATTATGATTCATAATCCAAACACATTGCATTTTACCTTCAGCTGATGCTTCTGTCAAAGCAGAAATACTCAACATGTCCTCCTACATGTCTGTTCCTGGTTATGTCAAGTGTGAGCAGCTCTACAACACAGACTGAACAGCCGTTATCATGCATGGTCTGAACAACTCACCAGTTTGGTCCTGAACATTGAACACAATATAGGAACATCAACCATCCTGACCGCTACACCTCTAATGTTTATCAGTGACATTGGTGAAGCTGGACTTGCAGCTCAAGTTTGGGTCACGCTTTGAGCTTTACAATCTGAATGTGGGGAAGCTGGTGCGTCCTGGATGGGAGACCATTCACAGATAAACAAACAAGAAATCTGGTTATCGTGGACATTGCATTCTACTAACAAAATATTTTACTCAATTTGATTCATTTTAATTTTATTTCTGACTTCAGCATGATCCTGCTTCCTTGTTTTATCTCAAGTCTCTTTAATGAACATGCTAAGATGTGAGAACATAAACATGGTGACCAAGAAATCCCCTTTCTGTAGTATAAATCGAGCTGGAGGTATGTGGTTTCTTTAAGCCCCTTTACGAAGTACTACTTAAGTAACAGAAACATTATGTTTATGAAATACTCTGAACTCAGAAAGCTTACTTATTCAAGTTACGTGCAACGTTTTTACTCTGGAGGAGTTTGCATCCTGGCGATATTTTGGAAAAACTGCCTATAATATTGTTGGAAATTCCTTTGTGACGAACCTAAAAAAAAAAGATCAATAACGATCTAATTTCTCAGCAGCAGTGTGGATAATCACCAGATATTGGGTCTATTTCTTTAGGCGAAAGTAGTTCCTCTGAAAACTGATCCCACTGGGGCGATTTTCAATGCTGAGCATAACTCAATTTGATTCAGGGAGGCATGTGGCGCAGTGGATAGAGCCTTGGTGTTGGGATCAGGGGGTCACAGGTTCAAACCCCACTGCAGTCAGTGTGTCGTTGTGTCCCTGGGCAAGACACTTCACCCCAAACTGCTCCTGTGGCGATTGCCCACAGTGTTGAGAATGTACGTCGCTTTGGATAAAAGCGTCTAACAAGTAACATGTAATGTAATAACAAATTAAACCTCTAAACCTTATGAGGCGGATATGTCAACACTATGTTCGTGCATATCTACCACGAGTGTCAAGGAATATTTTAATCCGATCTCTTTGTGTCTTGAGTTTCTCAGCTTTTCTGAGATCCTGTCAAATTTACAAACACCATGCTTTTCGTTAAGTCCCAGCTCCTGTCTGTAATGTGTGGAGAACACAGGTCAAGAGGTCCTCTGCCTTCCTGTGGGTGAGGGGTTTGGTTCATTTGAGTTGGGAATACAGATGGGTCTTTGTCCCAAGGTCTGGTAATGATTAGGAAAAGGCGGGTTTTCTAAGACCGCCTTTTCTCTCTAGATCCATGTTTCTACTCTTTGTGTCTTCAGAGTTCGCTTGGTAGTTCACATGTAAAGTGTGAAATGCTCTGTGATCTCTCCGGCCGTATTATACTCTCAATAAATATCAGTGTTTGACTAAAGCCGCTCCTGCTTCCATCCTTTCCTGAGCCTCTGCATTGCTGCTACAGAAGTTTTCTTCACAACGAGAAGAAAGACTGTCATTATCTACCATCGACATTATTCAAATTTGTCTCTGTACGCACAGCTTGTCCTTCAGAAACATTTTCCACCCGCTCAGCCATCAAATCATACAACTGATTACCATTTCATTTATTCACATAGCAAACAACGCATGTTAATATGAACACAAATCTTTTGAATGGTGTGTTATTAGCTCCCAGCTGTATGAGATGGGCCCTGCCTCAGATATTACCAAACACATTTATTCCTCGGGTTATTTCAGTCATGTGCTTATTATGTAAATCCACAGATCATAAACATGTATCACAGACAAAATGGGTCTTGTGAAAAGAATTCCTTTATGAACTGATGTTTATACAGTCACACTGAGCAGTGCCCTACTCAGAGCAAGACTCACACATAACAAAACAACACAGTTTCCTAGCTTAAAAACTATCAAGCTTAACACACGGCTGTTGTTCATATATTCCTGTATTGTTGACGTTGTTCTTTATCCTAGATGTTGTCTGCTCTTTTTATTTGTGCCAGCTTGTATTTACGTCATGTTTTTGCTGATTTTATCTTAACATTTCTCAAATCTTCATTTAAAGTCAATGCACATTTTCAGGCAATTCCAAGAACATTATTTTTACATTCTCTACAATTATAGGATGGACAAATATACGTTCATCGAGCAATTGGTGGAAGTTTAATTGAACATGCACGTGCCGTGTTCAGACTCGAAAATGCTAAAAGACTCGATGGAAAATTGACATTTGTGTTTCATTATTAGGAAGGTGACATCAGGCCTTTGTGAAGCAATGAGGAGACTTTTAATCTGCTTTTCCGTCTGTTAATCTATTAAACAAATGATTCTCTAGTGTTGGTAGAAGTATTCAGATTCAAATCAGAAATCTAGTGCTTTAAAGTCAAGATCACTGAGACCTAAAAAACATGTTTTTGGCCATAAATGTGACCTGTAATAATACAATATACTAATAATACACATTTATAACCTCAGACAGGTTTCGCTATCTACCTGTTTTCATACTGTATGCGTTTTTAATTTATAAAGTATAAAATGTCACACCCCAAACATGATTAAAAAAAAATACTTTTTAGCAATATCTACTAAAAAGACGTTTTTAACCTAGATTTCTTCAAATGTGTGCAGGGGCATAAATAAACCGTCTTGTGACCAGTCCCTACAACCATGTGGATCAAAACCGTAGTATGTAAACACACTGATACATCCTAACAGTCTGCACATACATGGGTGTATCCCACATGTCATGATGGATGTCTGCTTGATCCTTTATGTATCTGCATGAAGCCGTGCTGTTACGCTCCACGTCTTAAATCAGAACCCTAACACCCAGATTACCTTCATCACATGTGTTTAAGATTCATAACTGCAGAGCAAACACACAGCCATCATTTCCCTGCTGATGATCTGAGCTGTCGTTACGGATAATGGGTCTGACAGCAAGGCAAGGCAAGGCAAGGCAAGTTTATTTATAGAGCACTTTTCAACACAAGGCAATTCAAAGTGCTTTACAACAAATGAAAGACATTAAGAAAATGGCATTTAAAATCAGTCGCCTCATTCTCATGCATTTGGAGATCATGTATGTGGACACATTCTCTCCCATATAGCATCTCTGATATGCTAAACGACCTCAGATAGAGAGGGCAGAGCGGCGAGGTGATGGTGAATATCGTTATTAAAACAATCCATCTAAAGATCTGTATTATCATATTCTGAGCAGTGGGGGAAAACCTGTGATATTTTTTTACACATTATGACTTCTTACTGCTTTCTCAGTCAAAATATTCCAATCAAATATTCTTTTATCAACATGATTTCTTGCCTCAACCTAATTCATCTTCTTATCTACCTGTAAATATGGTGAAAATGGAAATATCCATTCAGTGACACCTGTCAAAGAATATTTTAATCCGATCTCTTTGTGTCTTGAGTTTCTCAGCTTTTCTGAGAAACCTGTCAAATTAGAAACATATGCTTTGTGTTAAATCGCAGCTCCTGTCTGTAATGTGTGGAGAACACAGGTCAAGAGGTCCTCTGCCTTCCTGTGGGTGAGGGGTTTGGTTCATTTGAGTTGGGAATACAGATGGGTCTTTGTTCCCATGTCTGGTAATAATTAAGATAGGAAAAGGCGGGCTTTCTAAGACCGCCTTTTCTCTCCTAGATCCATGTTTCTACTCTTTGTGTCTTCAGAGTTCGCTTGGTAGTTCACATGTAAAGTGTGAAATGCTCTGTGATCTCTCCGGCCGTATTCTACTCTCAATAAATATCAGTATTTGACTAAAGCCGCTCCTGCTTCCATCCTTTCCTGAGCCTTGGCTCTGCATTGCTGCTACAGAAGTTTTCTTCACAACACCTATGTAAAGCAACATTACAATATGTATTCTGTAGTTCTATTAGAGTAAATATTCTGTATTAGTTACAGAAGTTTTAATATTTTAAACTTACTTGAAACGCCTGTAATCAGAAATGTGGAGCTTAAAGGTCAAGGTCTTCACAAAACACATGTTTGGCCACATCTCAAGAAATCACACGCTAAATTATGACCTTTCTAACTTAAATGTGTTAAACAATTAAGAAGTGATTGCATTCTGGACAGACATGGTTGTAATCTGCAACTTGACTAGTTGGCAGAGGCATACTTTTTAATTATTGAGTTTCAGCTCTAAATAATGAAAGAGCTGCCAAAATATCTGTGTAAACGACTGAAATGATTTCTCATACATTTGGTAATTGGGGGATGCATCATTAGATCTGCAACACGCATTGTCATTAACATTTTATCTGTTGAATACTTAGTCAATTAATCTACCATAGTTTCTCAAGGTTCCCCGTAATGAAGTCTGCAAATGCCTGACCATATAAAAGACTTTCAGTAAACTGCATAATGTATTTGAGATATCCGTGTCACAATTATATTATACATTAATAATTCTTGTATCGTCATATTTCTTGTAAACATTTATTTATATTTGTACGTTTTAAAAAGCAGTTTTTATAAAAGTTCTATATTTGCTTGTTTATTAGAACCTACTTCCTCTTCCTGTGTTTATGTATGCTCCATTAGACTAACGCAAATTACTTGTGTGTGTAAACTTGGCAATTAACCTGATTAACAATGACACAGAAAGGAGATAATCAGAAACATCTTTCCAATTTAGAAACAGGAATTACAGAATAATTAAAGTCAATTTTGCATGACAAATTACTTTTAATTAATAAAATATAGCTTCAGGAGAATTCCTCCGCTCTAAATTGGCTAACATGTGTCCCATCCAGCTGCTGAGGTTACTCTCAGTCTTGTACATTTGGACTATGACCTCAGTGTTTCGTGCAGCAGTGCATCATGGGATTTGTTTCCACATGTTAGCACCTGGCGTTGGGCTCAGCGCTGCAGCTGAATACAAACGAGCTGATTCTGTCTCAAGAGTGTTTCCCCGCTCCGCCGCTGATGGACTAATGAGCCGACAGCCCATTAAGACTAATGCACTTTTGACAACATTGAGATAGCATGGATGGGTCCATAAAGGAAAACATGCTAATGATGTGTTGAGCAGCC